>JANZLC010000004.1:12981446-12997673 GCA_026413385.1 Erythroxylum gracilipes
CAACTCTCTATGACCAAAAAGTCAAACTTTCTCAATTTATCATATTCTCACACTTTTTCTCTTTATTTCTTGATTTTCTACTTAATTTCAATAAACTCATTCACTTTAACTTTCATAAATCATACAAAACTACTCAAATCTCAAAGTCATCAAATCCCATCAATTCTCTTCTCATCTATTTCCTTAAAGCATAAATACATCTATAACACAATACATATACAAAGACACTCATTGAATTTCATTTAATATTTCTAAATTCTACTAAAAGTTTGGGGTCCAACATAATCAGTCAAGACTTTTTCTAAATGATCCTTGCAACTTAATTTAAAAATTTCCTATACCAAAGGATCAATCACATTAACAGAGAAAACACAATGATCATTAGGAGGATGTTTCATGTCATTAAAAATATTAAAATGAATCACTTCCCCATTAAATTCTGACATGAGATGCCCTCATGAACACCTATCTTAGTTTGAGCTGTATGGAGAAATGGTCTCTCCAACAAGATAAGTATCTAATTGTACAAAGTATCATTGTTCATATCAACAATGTAAAAATATGCAGGAAATACTAACTTATTTACCTGCACCAAAACATCCTAAACCACACCATTAGGGTAAGCATTAGCGCGGTCAACCAATTGTATGATAACACTAATTTTCAAAGAAGCATAAATTGAATGAGGCATCACTTTAATTGAAGCTCCCAAATCCAACATAGCTCTATTGATCACATTATTACCAATTTTGCAAGGAACGGTAAACATACCTGGATATCGGCATTTTAGAGGCATCATCTTTCTAAAAACTGCAGACAAATTCTCACCCATCATCACTTTTTCATCACCCCTCATTTTCCTCTAATGTGTATAAAGTTCTTTGAGGAATTTGGTGTACCTTAGTACTTGCTTGATTGCATCGAGAAAAGGTATGTTTACTTCCAATTTCTAGAAAGTCTCAAATATCTCTTTGTCCTTCTCCTCCTTGTTTGATATTGTCAATCTACTCAAAAAAGGTAGAGGATTAGTCTTAATGACATTAGGGATTTCGAAATTTACCTTTGTAGTCAAAGACAAATTTTCTTCCTTTCCCAATTCATTCTCAATCTCTTCCTTAGTAGCAATTCTTGGTGGAGTTCTCTTAAGACGCTCAATCTCCTTTCTGCTTCTTAGGTTATAACACTAATGTTATTCGAGTTCATCTCGGGTTGGGATGACAACTTTCCTCCACTTTATGATTCAAGACAATTTAGCCTCACTGCCATCTGACCCATTTGGTTTTCCATATTTTGTACGCTCACTTTTTTCTCCCACTAGAATTGTTATATTCCCTATTGAAAATGTTGTAGGTTCTGTTGAAATTAGAGATTATTAGCAGTAAGAGTCTAGATCAATTAATCCATAGAGTTACCTAAACTGGAAGAGGAGGTTCCCTGTGCTCCTTGTGGCCTTGGTTGAAATCCTTATGCTCCTTGTTACTAATTCTGGAAGTAATTATACTGCATGTTCCCTCTGTAACTCAAGTTAGGGTGATCCCTCCATCCTAGGTTATATGTCTGTAAGTATGGGTTGTATTGATTCAGAAAGTTCCCTCCTATAGCATTCACATACTTCATACTTCCCTCATGTAGTGTTAGGCACTTATCAGTCAAATGGCTTGTATTTGAACATATCTCGTATACTTTCACTTGTGCTTATCCAACTGCAATCTGTCTAACAAAAGATATTAGTTCATCTAAATGATGTTCGATAGATGAAGCACTTACCTCGTTTACTCCTCGCACATCATTTTAAGTGCCAAATTATTATTTGTTAGTGACCATCCATTTAAGCATAATCCTGGCTTCATTGGGAGTCTTCTCACAAAGCGCCCTACTACTCACTGCATCAACCAAACTCCTTTCCATCGGTAGAAATCTTTCATAGAAATATTAGATGAGAAGTTGCTTTGGAAGGTTATGGTGCATACAACTAGCACATAACTTCTTAAAGCTCTCCCAAAACTCATAAAGAGACTCTCCATTATGCTACTTGATGCCACAAATCTTTTTTTGAATACTTGTTGTCTTTGATGTTGGAAAATATTTCTCCAAGAATAGTCTCTTCATCTTTAGCCAAGTATTCATGTTCCCAATTGATAAATCAAACAACCAATCCTTTGCTACATCTTTGAGTGGGAACAGGAAGGCCCTCAACATGATCTACTCATTCATCACCTCGGGAGGCTTCATGCTAAAATAAACCATATCGACTTCCTTGAGATGCTTGTGTGCATCCTCACTTGTAAGACCATGAAAATTGGGTAATAAATGTATTAATCTAGGCTTTAACTTAAAAGTAACATGTTTAGCAAAATTTGGAAATGTAATACATAATGTTCTTTGAGTTAGGTATGGAGCAGCCAACTCCCTCATTGTTCTCGGATTTGCCTTCATGTCTCTGGATTCAAAATTTGATTCTATTCCAAAGTTGTTCTTACTTCTCTTTGTAATCTTCACTGCGTTTGCTCCATCTCCGGATCAAGTTACTCAAGTTTTTTACGAGGAGATCTAGTAACTACCATACACTAACACCAACAAATGTTTAAACTTTGACAAATATAAAAAAGAAAAATTATAAACAAATATATACACAAAACACCAATTAAAATAAAAAATGAAAATTAAATAACTATACTCCGTAGCAACAACACCAAAATTTGAAAGCGCGTGTTAAGTACACTACAAAATTAACCTAATTCTACACACTAAAATTTGTAATTGTGGTGAGTCGAAATCGTATCCATAGGGAATGTTCGGTTAATTTCCGTAACAAAATTAATTGATGCAAGGAAAATGAATAGGGGTTTTTAGGTTTTACACAATGTAGAAATAAAGTAAAAGTAAAGTAAAACAAATTAGAGCAAAGAATCGAAAATGATTAAAGTGTCAAATATAAGTAAAGTCAGGTTCTATGATCAATCTTAGCCTAAACAAGATTAAAAATATCCCAAAATCCTAACATCCTCACACTTCCTTTCGACCTATTGATCAGAGACTAATAATATGCTCTGCTAATCCTAGTTTTTCATTAGGTTGTGTTTAATTAAAATTTGATCATTAATTAAACCTAGCCACTAAATAAACTAGGATACGATCTCTAAATTCAATTTGGAAATTGCATTACGAAGTGGAAAATGATCAATATAGGCAGTAACCTCACATATTCAGGTTATCTAACCTATGTTACATTGTTCCTAATGATTCAAGATCGTTAAATGCTACTAACAGACATCAAATGTAACGATTAAGAATTACATTCAACATTCTGGCAATAGGTTTGTAATAGAATAATCCAAATAACGTATTAAGATCATCTACAAAAAAAACATGATTCAATCAATATAAACAACAATAACAATTGAAAAAGAGAGTATCGACATTAACAAGATAAGATAGCTTAACCGTGACCCAGTGTTGATTTCATCATTGAACCAACATTGGGAAGTTGGCCTTCTATCTCCTTCTTCATGCTCCAAGCATCAGCCATCATCGTCATCACCTCTACTTATGTTGAAAGACAAAGAGAAAATGAAGAGAAAACCATTTTAATCGCTTCTGTGTCAAATGCAAAACATTTTCCTTTATAGGTAAAAACTAGGTTTAAAATGAGACAGGTGTCCCTTCTCAAGGGTGTGAGAATGGACTCACAGGTGTGACTAGTGTGTCACTGCTCATAGGTGTGACTAGTGTGTCACACCAATGACACACTTTGTCACGGGACAACACCTCTCACGATTGTGAGCGACCTCTCATGGCCATCGGAGGTGTTACATGGGCGTTAGAGGTTTCTCACTCCCATGCACACCAATGTGTGGCCAGTGAGACTCTTCTTCCTTTGTTTTTTCCTTCACATTCTGTCTTGTCTCTTCTTCTTTCACTCCTCTTCTTCTTCTTCCTTTATGAATCAATAGAGTATGCACATTGAGAAGATGACTTCAATGAATATGTTTTTGGGTAAATTTAGCTCCTTTACTTCCAAAATGTACCTAAAATCAAATATGAGCTAAAGTGAGTATCTTAAGCATTTCTAAGGCATTAATCACTAAGTGTAGTAAATCAAATGAATCAACATTTAAGAACATATCAATTTTCATTGGAAACATGTTTGACACCTCCATTTTCAATTTTGTATGGATAAACTTAGAAATCAATGGTAACATGACGTGCAATCTAAATTCTCCTCTTATCTTTGTCCAAACAACAAAAACCATGATGTTGAACAAAATTTACTAAGTAAATGCATCTTTACTATGAAAAGAAAATTTGTGTTTCTAATAGGGTCGTATTAATGGAAAAATGGAATAACTAAAATAGTGAAATTATTCATAAGAGGGAGAATAATTGAAAAGCTTAGAGAAAGGAATTTGAGACAATAAAATAGGTGTTGGGAGGGAATTTATGGTAGAAAAAAATGTTGAAAGGAGCAAGACTAGAATTTAAATGGTATAACACTTTATTCTTTCCTTATAACAGGAGCCATCGAGTGGCTTAATCCTTCACTTAAAAATGATAAGGCCACAATTCAAGGAAACATGAGTTATCTTTGCAAAATCTATAAGCAAAAAGTAAAGGGTTTTTAATTTTTGGAATATGTAAAAAAATTTGCGAGGAGAAAGTTTTACGTGGAGCAGAGAGAAATCCATTTTCAACTTGTGAAATTAGTAGAGTTGAACCATTTTAATTACTCATAGTATTGTCTCACTGCCACCTTAACATGGCCTAAGTTTGACCGCATATTATTAACCAGATACCTGAATGCCAAGCTAATCCTATAAGCTCATATAACTTAATCTATTCATATGTTATATCCATTTAATCTCCATTCAATTAACAAGATATTTTAAGTCTAGTTATTCATTCATGCATTCATTCATCAAAATAGTCTAATTGTAATCCCATCATTATTCACTACATAAGTTCAAGTTCATAACTATAATAGTGCCCCCAATGTCTATATTAGCATCTAGAGATAAAATGTTCAAAAAATATACAAAAATGAAAGCAATTATACAACTTTGGTGGTCCTTGTTTAGACCTTGTTGATTGACCTAATTCACATTAGTCAATATTTAATACCGCAATTGCACAGTGTAGCTGTACTTAATCTAGAAAAACTCGATATGTTATTAAATTTATCCTATGAATTGATTGTGGGGGGTTTTTATTTAAGAAAATAAAATTAAACAATTAAAGTAAATAAGTAGCACGATTAAAGCAAAGAATTGGTTAAGAGACTAAGTTATTTATCGATATCCCTAAACCCTTAACCAATTGATTTTTGTTATGCAATTGTGTTGTTGATTAGTTGAACTGTGGAGATTCCTAAGGTATGCTAGTAACTGACCTTGAGTCTACTAACAACTAATCCTAAGTTCTCTAACCAAGTTACTAAGGTTAAAACTTATAAGATTGTGTTACTACATTATGAATCCCTCTATTAGGTTGGAACCTAATCCAGAAGATTTATGTCATCTTATCTCTAGGATTACAATCAACTCTTTCCAATTATCATGGATCTATTTAAACCTAATATTTCTCAATCGCTTTATTTAAATTCATATTAAAGTCTAATAAATTAGATTAATAGACAATAATAAAACAGATAATTGGATCTCTTGATGTATGATCTTGCATTGTGATGGATCTCTTGATAGAAACTCCATGTCTTCTTCTCCTTAAGCTCCAAATCGCCTCTAGAATCACCTATAAATGTCTCAGAACAGTGCCACCCACTTCCCCCTCTGATTTTCCTCTAAAATGTCAAATTTATATGAAAACCTAGATTTTTGTCCGTGCAAGGGACTGTGCATAATCAAAATTTGTTACGTATCGCAAAAATGCTTAGGCGTGCTAAAGTGCATGATTGTGCACTCATTCCAAATTGTTGATTCTCCATTTTATGCCACATTTTCGTCAGAATTCTTATCCTTTAAGTCGGTGAAGGAAATTATAGTCTGTAAAGATACTTGAAACAAATTAAGTACCAAATATTGGGTATTGTACCAAAAGTATACAATATCAAGTAAGAATACATTAAATATTTGGTAAAAATAAAGTCAATTCACCATTTATCAAATATCAAATATCCCCACACTTAAGTTTTTGCTTGTCCTTAAGCAAACTATAATCAAAATTATAGAATTTATAACATCAATTCATCAGCAATTTGAACCTGTCCATTCATACTATACATTATCATATCCTATGGAATCCAATTAACAAGCAATCATAATCAAGTTTTCATCAAATTAACTTCCTAAGTAATATTAATAATAATGACATCAATAATCACTTTGAAATCAAAAGCTCATATCTTTACACCCTCACTAAGATTTCACTCAATGCACTCAAGTTTTTAGGGTGAAAAGTATCAAAACTCTCAATTAATGCATTGCATAAGTCTTACCATATGCTTATAGTAAAATCTCATCTCCACCACTTATGTACAAACTAAAAACAAAAAGCACAAGGTCTTTTTGTAGGTTGTAATGGGGCTTAGGTACGGTATGATTAGGATAATAAAAGGGTTTAAATTGAAAAAAAATGTTCAAGAAATATTACAAGACTTGTTTACAAACACATAGGTCCTTTCAATGCAACTCTATTCGTACCATAAACTTATTCTTTTTCTTAATTTTATTTTTTCACAAAAAACATTCAGTACCATAATTCAAGAAATATTAGACCTTTCAGAAATTTGAAGTCCCAACAAGTAAATAGTATAAATAACCTTCAAGGTTCAAAATAGAAAACGGGTCTTCAAAGAAAGATAGGAATAAGGTTAATATGTGGGTAAAATCAATGAAAAAGGCTAAGGCTCAAGTGGATTATTCCTAAAGGAAAAATTTTTGGGTATGGTAATTTTCAAAGAAAAAGGCTTAAACAAGTTAGTTAATCTAATTGTCTTTATCATGTTAATGTTTTTAATTTCAACAAATATGGTCTCAACATGAATAATTAAGCAAGTTCTAGAATTATCCTACTATAAACAATAACACATATATGAAAGAATAAAAAGAGCTTTAAAAATTTTATGAAATTTGCTTTTTAGGCTCAAAAGCTCACCAAAAGAATAGGTATATATACATGTGTAAATAATATGCAATTTCATTCAACTTGAAAATTTCAATGATTACGAAAAATATGACATAGAAAATTAATTTCATTTTAACCATCATCCTTTTGAACACTAATTCAAATCAATATTCAACAATAACATATAGTATTCATGGACATATTCAATTAAGTCAAGACACCAGTTAATAAAATTTATAATCAGGATTATAATAAATTTCAAGACGTCAGTTAAAAATTCAGTTCACCCATTCCCACACTTAAAATTGGACATTGTCCTCAATGTTTATAATACAGTTTTAAATATGCAAATGAGAGGGTTACTTGGTACTTTCTTGATTGTGGCGATTTTTTGATTTTGATCCATCTAATGCTAAATTTTCCTTGCAAAAATAAAAAAAAAGAAATAAAGGAGATACAATAGAAATAACATAATTGAAAACAACCAAAAAATAAATATGAAACTAATATAATAAAAGAAAATCCTAAATCTTAGGCCGCCTTCCAATGAGCATTTAGTTAACATCTTTAGCTTGACGTATCTTTCGTACCCAAGGTGGCTCAAATGAATCATGTGATTGTAGTTTAACCACTGGTTTCATAACCTACAAATAAACTACCTTTATATACTTTCCACCTCCTTTCTCTTTTAGTTTACTCTTTTAAATTTATGGCTTCTCAGGTGGATCCCTGCTAATAGAGTCCTGAAAATTTTTTTTACAAGATTTCTCTATCTTGATAGCATCCAAAAACTCAAGAGGATTTTTCTTACCATTAGAGACTTTAAATGTAACCCTCTTGTCCCCTTCTCTCAGAATTAGCTCGCCTCTTTCAACATCTATAAAAGACTTGGCAGTAGCTAAGAATGGTATTCCAAGTACATTTGGTATCTTTAAATCTTCATCTATGTATAAGATGGTAAAATTAGTAGGAAGGGTGAATTTGTCCACTTTAATTGGCACATCCTTGATTATGGCCCTAGGATGGTTGAGTGATCTGTCAACCATTTGAACACATATCCTGGTTTTTGTTAATTCAACTAATTCCATCTTCTTTCATAAAATAAAAGGCATCATATTTATACTAGCTCCTAAGTATGCAAAAGCCTTATCGAATTTGACACTACTGATAGCGTAAGGAAAATAAAAATTCTCTGGATCAACTTGTTTCTTTAGTTATGTGATCACTTCGTTGGAGCTCTCTTTGCTTGCTACTTCATTCTCTAACTTCTTAGGTTCCTCCTTGTTTATTAACCTCTCTTTCATAAATTCAGCAAGGGCAAGCTACTTTTCAGTTGTTTTATTATGTCCAAGACCTCATTCAACTCTACTTCTTCTAAATTTCTCTACGCTAGGACGAGTATGGAATTACAAGTTGATACCTTTTAACTCTCTACAAATTGTATTTATTCTGCATGACTCATTAGCTCTTTTCTGATCTATAACACGTTTTTTTTTCTTTTGGAACCTCTCGTTGAAATGTCCCTCCATTCCTGAAACCTCCCTTTGTCTTTTCTTTACTCTCAAATTCGTGTCAATCAGCTTTAATTTCAGCAAGGACTTCCATTAATTTATCTCTAAGTCTAGTTTCTCTTTCTTGTTCCCCTTATTCTTTTGGTTGTTTGAGCTTCTTTTTAGTGTCTCGGGTGATTGCCACTATCTCTCCATTAGATTTGTTTCAATTGTGCTTGGTAAACTCCCTTTAGGTCTCTCTGTCGTTGATTTGGCTAGTTGGTCAGATTTTATTTCCAAGTTCTATATGGATGCTTCTGTTTGCTAACGTTTTGCCTTTGAATCTTAAATAGGTTCCAATATCATCTCATTGATACTCAGTTTCCGTGGTTATGATGTTTGTGCTTGAAATTCATATGGAGTGTTATTTCTTTGTTGTCCCTAATTTTCCCATGATAATTTTGGGTGGTTCCTCTATCCAAGATTGTACGTATTACTGTAAGGATTATTTTGGGGTCTTAGAGCATTCCCTAGTTGGTCTACGTATTTGGGTTGATCCGATTGACAATTATGTCCTGGGTGATCTAACCCACACAACTTGCACTATATCACTCTTCCTTATGGAGCTAAAGTAATATTTTCTTTCTTCTTGCTCAGGGCCTCCACTTGACTTGCCAATCTCTTCATAGCATCTATGTCATATACTCCAAATGACCTATTAGTGGTTTGTGCTTTAGCTAAGCACCATTGATAGTTATTCATGGTCATGTCCTGGATCAACTCTTAGGCCACTTTAAGTGTCTTGTTATTTAGCATCCCTCAAGCTAATGTGTCAATTGACCGTCTAGTATTTTGACTTATCCCATTATAAAATGTTTAGAATTACATTCGCAGAGGAAATCCATGATGTGGGCATCGTCAAGGAATCTCCTTAAATCTCTCCCAAGTTTCATGTAATGATTCTCCTTCAATTTGGGAGCATGGAGGGATGTCATTCCTCATCTTTGTGGTCTTCGCAAGAGGAAAATACTTCATTAAAAAAATTTATGCAACTTGATCGCAGTTGGTAAATGACAAACATAGCATAGAGTTAAGTCATTGTTTAGCTTTTCCTTTCAAGGAGAAAGGAAATAGATTTAGTTTAATGGCATCATCGTTTACTCCATTTATTATAAATGTATCATAGATCTCTAAAAGGTTAGACATGTGTGCATTGGACTCGTTATCTTGGAGTCTGTCAAATTGGACTAACTGTTGCACCATTTGGATAATGCTCAATTTGATCTCAAAGTTGTTCGTTTATACAATCAACTTCACAATGCTGGATTTCATGTCAGTTAAATCTGGCCTAGTATAGTTGAACATAGTTCGCAGTTGGTCTACCAGGTTGTATGATCCCTTAGTGTCTGCGTGACCCTCTAAATTCTCCATTCGACGATCTAGTTCAAACTTCCTAAAGTTTGTTCTACAACGATTCCTACATACAATTCTTCCTAAACTCAGGAAATAACCTAGAGTCTAGCCTAAACTCAGGAAATAACCTAACTAAAAAATAAATTAAATAACGTAAAGTAAAAACAAATAAAGTAAAGAAAAACAAATAAAAAAATAATGACTAGATTAATAAAACTAAATTGTTCCTAATATAACCGTCCCCGATCACGGTGCCAAAAACTTGATTGAGCTAATTCACGTTAGTCAATATTTAATACTGCAAGTGCACGATGTAGTTGTAGCTAGTACTAGAAAATACGACTTGATCCTATGAGGACGTAAATATTAATAATGACTGTTATTATATTATCTAGCCTACGAATTGGGTAAATTTAAGAAACTAAAATTAAGCAATTAAAGTAAACAAGCATCACGATTAAAGCAAAGAATTGGCTAAGTAAGTAAGTTATTTATCGACATCAGATGATTAGTATATAGGCATGGAATCCCCCTAAACCCTTAACCGATTGATTGTTTGTTATGCAATTATGTTGTTGATTAATTGGACCATAGAGATTCCTAAGGTATACTAGTAGCTGACCTTGAGTCTACTAACAACTATTCCTCAGTTCTCTAACTGAATTACTCAGATTAAAACTTATAGGATTATGTTACCGTATTATGAATCCATCTATTAGGTTGGAACCTAATCCAAAAGATTTATGTCATCCTATCTCAAGGATTGCAATCAAATCTTTCAAATTATTGTGGATCTATTTAAAACTAAGATTTCCAAATCTCTATGTTTAAAATCAAATTAAAGTCTAATAAATCAGATTAATAGAAAATAATAAAAAGATAATTATATCACAACAATCGATTAACTCAATTGCATTCATAAAATAATCAAAACATGTCAAAGTATTCGACGAGGGTTTATCTAGCCTCAATACTAATAGAAAAATAAACTATACACCGACGAACATGTAATCATATCCACATATATAGAAATTAGAATAGAAAACATTGGAATCATAATTCAAAATCTCTTTGATGGTTCTCTATCGTGTATTCTGACAATTTAGATATCCGATCTTATGTTATGATGGATCTCAAGATAAAAACTCCATATCCACCGCTCCTTAGGCTCCAAATTGCCTCTGGAATCACCTCTGAATGTTTCATAATAGCTCTAGCTACTTCCCCCTCTGATTTTCCTCTAAATGTCGAATTTATATTTCAAAAATATATTTTTGGGTTATGTATACTCCCTTGCATGGCCATGCATTGGACCATGCAGAATTAGAATTTGCTAAAGTGCACGGCCATGCACTCCTTCTAAATTGTTGACTCTCTGTTTTATGCCACATTTTCATCAAAATTCTTCTCTTTAAAGTTCGTGAAGGCAATTATACTCTGTAAAGACACTTGAAATGAATTAAGTACCAAATATATACCAAAAGTATAAAATATCAAGCAAGAATACATTAAATATAAGGTTAAAATATAGTCAATTCACCATTTATCACTTAAACTGCTACTATTGGCTAGTCTACTAGATTAATATTTTCCCTTTTCTTGGGGGAGGGAAAAAACAATGAAAACATGAGTATTACACTCACTGAGAATAACATTTTTCCCACGAGTGATCTTGCATTGGAAACTTATTTTCAATTTAAAGACCATTTTGGTTCATAGAACAAGTCATAAGTGTCTTATCTATGTTCATACACAACTATACATAATGGATATTCTATAACACTCTAACACAAGCATCACCCACATCAAGGTATAAGGTCCATTGTCACATTTCAAATCAAGGCTTAACTAAGACCTCTAAATGTCATTAAGGCATAAGTTCATCAATTACCATAATCATCAACCACTTAACAAGATATCATTTCTTTGAACAAGGCAACACCATATCAAGCATGAAGCACATATGTAACTTAATTTCTTTACACATGCCCTTTATTAAGTTTCTATTCATTTCCATTAACTCTTTAACCTAGGGATCCCTATTTTTTTGCCTAATTCAATTCACTAAGTTTATTACCTAAACCACCTAACTTAGCTCTAGTTTAAGGAAATTTGTTTAAATCACCTCACTTAGGTTTATTGCTTAAGCCACCTCACCTAGGTTTAGTCCAAGGAAATTTCACTAAATCACCTTACTTAGGTCTATAGCTATAATTTCTCACTAATATGCCTAAGTCTCACTTAGGTCTCTTATTCATTTTTATTTAATCAATCCAATTATTAATATATTTTAATGGAGGACATTCATTTTTTTTCACTTCCCCCTTATTTTTCAATTAACAAATCAATTTCCATTCTATCCATAAGTTCAAGGCACATGTCATAAAATTTCAACACAACCTAATAATCAAGGCATCATTCCTACATAACAACATTAAAAACATAACAAATTTTACATGAGTGTTTACATATTTCCTATACCATTTATTTCAAGTAACTCTCTCAATCCACATAACTAACCTTTTCATAGGATATTCATAATAAATCACCGCAATCAAAAAATTAGAATACGGTTTACAATACACAAAAAAATTCATAAAGGCATAAATTTCAATAAACATAACTTGTAAATTATTTAGATCTAAAAAAAATTATACAGTTATTATTCACATATATATGTAAAAATTTGGCAAGAGGTTGGGCTCCGAGAACGGGGTCCAACATTTGTGGTATCAGAACAAGAAGATGAATCGATGATGGTTAAAGAGATTACAAGGAACCACGCTCAAGTGTTATGGTATTCCGAAGAGTTGGATTCTAGAATCAAGCAAGATCCAACATGATATGGTATCAGAGAAAGAGTTGGGTTCCAAAAATGGGATCTAATATTTGTGGTATCAGAGAATGAGTTGGGTTCCAAAAACGGAATCCAACAGTTGTGGTATCAAAGCCTAGAATTAGGATCTTACATGGGCAACTTTTGGAATATGTGTCAATCGCAAGCGCGATTGTTAAGAGTTCGAGCTAATAGAATTAGTGAGAAGAATAATGATCTATCAGCATGTGAGAAAATGAAAGTTTGAGGATATTTAGAAACAAGAAATATTACATAGCCCATATGCTAGACATAGATTCAGTAATTGTGTTTATGTTAGTTAGTATAGTGACAGAATTTTGTTGTGGATATGTACTTGAATTGATATGGATGTGAAAAGGTTTTCATGAATTCACTGAGAAAGCAATAGAGACATATGTGGAAATGATAAGATTTAAGGTGTACAACTAAAGAGGAATTGAAAGGTTGAACTTGGAATTGGAAAAAAGATTGTTTAATTGGTGTGATAAGAGTTATGATCCGGTAGAAGATTGTGTTAGTGAATTCGATATCAGAATGTTAAGATGGCTATGTGTTTATGCTTCTAAACTGATTAAAAAGGTACGTATGGAAAGTGAAACAAATGATAGTGATATATGTAGAAGTCCTCAAGGTTATGTCAACCAATTATTAGTAGCAACCAGTTGAGAATGTGGTTACATTGATGAAGAATGTGATTGAGTACATACGAGGTCTATAAATAGATAAGGTGTAAGAGATAATCTATGATTCCTATAGCTAAAATCATGAGATGAATCAGAGTAACATGATGAAGGTATGATGTAGGTGACTATGCCGAAAAGGTAACTACTATGGAGAAAATCATTCAGGAAAGGTAAGTCAATTATGAAATTGAAGGAACGATGCATTAGGGAACCAATTAAGATCGTAGGATATTTGAATAAGTAACTACATCGAGCGTTTTTGCTAAAATTAGTAGTTCGGAAGAAATTATTCGAGTGAAAGAGTTACTTGGGAAACTGAGGAAAACATAAGACCGCCTTACCTCTAATTGTTTAATCACTTAGGTAAGAAGTTTGAGGACGAAATTCTTTAAGGGGGGAGAATTATTGGACCCCGAACTTTTCTTAGAAGTTAGAACTAATAAATGAAAATTTTTGAATGACAAGTGATAGACAAGAGTAAAGTAGTGAATGAGAAATGTAGATAGATTCATGTTTTGGTTTGGTGTTTTTGGTGGATAAGAGATTTTGAAATGGGTAGAATTAAGGTGAATGTTAGAAGTAAAACGAAAGAAAAAATGGAGTTGAATATGTGTAGTAAGTTGTTGAAGGATATGTATATATGTGTATGTTCTGTTATTAGTGTTTATGATTAATCATGGACTATATTTTTCTTTATGGATAATATTGATTTGAAGTGGAGTTGAGAATAAGGAGTAAATGAAGTAGAAAAGGTGATCTTGGTATGAGTTGTGTTAAGGAAAGATTTTTGAAGCAAAATGGGTAGTTGATTTGGAAAATGTTCACTAAATATGCTTCAGTCTTTTAGCCACAACTTTTTCTCTAGTTACTTGAATGAGATGATTCTTGATTTGGATTAAACTAGAACATATGGATACATTTCTTATGAAGAAATTGATTTAAAATTCAGTTTTAAGAATCTCAAAATTTGTCATGAAGTTGAGAACTGGGTGCAGTACATTGGTGGGGGAATGTAAAGTTCATATTTTGAATTCATTAGGAACTTCTAGATTGATCTAGATAGATTTATACAAAGTTGTCTTCTATAAATTTTTAGGCCTTGCCATTATCTTTCCAACGGTATATAGTATGAAAGTTTTGGACATCTGAGTCAAAAGTTATGATCCTTATAAGAGAAGATGTTCAAGAGTAGAGTTGTATCATCTGCAAAATTGTATGGTTTGTGATGACGTCATATGGTCTGTGATGATGTCATATTGTCTATAAAATTGCGTGGTCTGTGATGACATCACATGGTCTGTGATGATGTCATATTGTCTGTAAATTTGTATGGTCTGTGATGAAGTCATATGGTCTGTGATGACGTCATATCGTCTATGTTTGACTTCTTCTTCTTCTATGTTTGACCTTCTGTACACTATCATCTGTTCCTATTTTTGACCCCTCAGATGAAAGAATCTGTCTTTGAGATCTTCATGATAGTTTTAGATCTTGAAGTCCTCTTTCAAACCATCTAAATAACACTTTAATTCAATATCTATAGGGAAAGTTATGGCAATTTTTCCAATTTTGTATCGTCTGATGATGTCACATCGTCTATAAGTTATGTCATATTGTTTGTTCCTATTTTTGACCCATCAAATGATAGAATCTATCTTCTAGGCCTTCATGAACGTTTTATATATTGAAATAATCTTTCAAAACATCCAAAGCAAACCTTAATCTGATATTTGTAGGGAAAGTTATGGCAATTTTCCCAATTCTGTATCGTCTGATGATGTCACATTGTCTATAAGTGACATCATATCATCTGTTCCTATTTTTGACCCTACAGATGATCGATTTTGTATTTGAGGTCTTCATTAAAGTTGTATATCTTGAAGTTTTCTTTTAAACCGTATAATAATGATCTTGATCTGACATCTGTAGTAAAAGATATTCCAATTGTCCCAAGATAGGTTCAATATGATTGAGGACCAAATCTTGTTTGATTCTTTCAGCTATAATTTTGTTATCCGAGCTCTAAATGAAGTGATTCTTGAAATTTTTATGCCTCCATGAAAGGTTATAGCTTTTGGTATTGATTCAAAAAAGATTGTTTGAATCAAAGTAAGGGTATCAATTGGAAGAGTATGAATTGAATATTTTATTGAACATGCTTGAGTATTTTGATGATATCATGATCTGTAGAACTCCAAATGAGATGATTTCTGATTTATAGTAAACTAGAGACATATAGCTACAAATTATATGAAGGAAATGATTTGTAAATTAGTCCCTAAGACTTTCAAATTATGCATGGAAGTTAGGAATAAACACTGTTTCAGTCTAATAACAGTCTGAAAGTGTTTTTGGAAATGCTTTTAGATTTCTGAACCAACTTGAATGGTTTTTTGGTGTCATTAGAAACTTAAGACAACGGAGAATATTTTTCTAGAAGAAAGTGTTATGTCAGAATGTTCAAGGATATTTTTGGCAAGACACTTAAGCATAAAAGACATAAGGCATAAATGGAAGGGCAAATTGGACAATTCTTAATCATTAAGGGCATAATTGGAAGAAGAAATGTGGTCTTGAATTTTAAGAACAGAGAAGAACAAAAGTTAAAGAAAAAAAGAGAGAGTGTTATAAAGAAGAGAGAGAAATACGAAGAGAAGAAGAGAAGGAGAGAAAGAAGAGAAAACAAGCTAGGGTTTCAATTGTGTTA
>JANZLC010000004.1:13005284-13018032 GCA_026413385.1 Erythroxylum gracilipes
CTATATATGTAACTTAGTAAATGAGATCTACTAATATCCATCCAATAGATACTATTACATACATATTGATCTAACCGTATCATTAAAGTCCTTATTTGATGGTCCTATGTTCAAGAACACTTTTAGATTAATTCTTAAAGACTTGACTCTCATTATCATAATCTCCATTATGATAGCAAGTATATAAATTTAATCAAGGACTTATCATATTAGAATAAAAAAACAATAAACGTAATATGATAATAAAATAATTTGCAATGTTATTAATCAAAATTAATAATCACAAAACTAAAGCGTTCAATCTATTACATAACAATTGGGTCATGGGCATAATTCCAACAGGCTAAACATATGAAATTAAAATACTTGTTTGTTAAATAAGAATTTCATAAATAAATTGTGTCAATTCAACATATTAATACTCATTATATGATTACAGATCCTTTGACAAAAGGATTGGCACCGAAATTCTTTAAAGAACATGTTGAAAGAATGGGTATTATAGGATACCATTATTGAGATTTATGATATTTGTATCTTGACACTATGAGTGTTAAGCAAGTTTTAATCTTATAAAACCCTCAATATTTCATAAGCGCACGAGTCGTAAATATAGTATATGAGGTGTCGATCCCACGAGGAATTAGTGAACTAATTAAATCCTAATTTGTCTAAGGATTAAAAATGTAATTAAAATGAAAATAAAAATGAGCAGAAAATTAAGCAAATGAATATAGATTGATTGAAAATGAAATTGTAAAATTAACAGAAAGAAATCAAAATTGAGCACAAACAATTAACAATTGGAAATTCACACAAAGAAGATTAACCAATTATGAGAGAAGGGGATTTATACTATCATCTAATGCTCACTTAATCACTTTTGAATCAATCTGGTATCGGTCCTAGAAGTTCAGAGGGTGATTACTCTCTCTGAAGTTATAATTATTTAACCTTAAATCATAAACCATAATTGAATTGCATTATGGAATTTTCAATCTCTCAATTAGCAAATAGCACACAGTTCCATTTAGATGTTAAGCACTTTAATGGACAATCAGGTCATCATACGAGATCTCTCTTCATATAAATCACCAATTTGATTGTTTGTTTGATCTATTAGATTGTTTAACTTTCATTACTCATTCTAATCATTTTGCTATCGGTTCACTCTCTCGATTTATTACCGAAGTATGCAAATATAACAAACAATCACGATACCTAACTCATTAACATTATCAAAAGTAATCAAATTAATATTGATTCAAGAACAAATCCTTAAAAGAGTTTAGAACATCCTTAAACTTAAATTCATCATCATCATATCCATCTTATACATCAAAATGAAAGAAATGATAAGATGGAAAGAGAAATATAACTTGGAGTGGACTAGAATGGTAGCAGCAACATCTCCCTCTTCCCTTCTCCTCTTCTCTCTTCTTCTCCCTTCTTTCTTAGCTTCTTTCCAAATGTAGAAAAAATAGAGGCTCCCTAGATTAGGTCATTCTTTTGTCTTTTATAGTCCTAAGGCTTTCTAGGGTTAAGACTCAGTTTTACCTGGCCCAAATGTCTAAAATAATCCTTAAAAAGTTGAGTTCGGAGGCAGTCCTCGTGTTTGTTATTGTGCCTATCACGATCGTGGCCAATGAATCACGATCGTGACACTTAAAATTGGGATTCTATTGCCACGATCGTGACCTACTTCCATACTTCTAATTATTCTCTTTTCTTCAATTTCCTGTTTTCATACACTCAAATACACATCAAACACCTCTTGAAACATAAAATTAAGATCCAAACACCTCTTAGAATATAAACAAGCACTAATAATAACATAATTCCAAGTCTATATACACGATAATCATCTAAGAAATACTCAAAAGCACACTAAAATCTATCAAAACATAGTATAACTTACATCTATCAGTAAACTCACTTATGTTTATATTTATGTCAATCCTATTTTATATTATACATTTATAAATAAATTACGTTGATAGGATTTTTCTTTAAATAAGACATTACTATTGAGCCATTAATGTGTCTCTTATTTATGAATCATATTGAATAAAATGCTAATATTGTAGTATGAGGAAGGAATTATATCGTTTGTTCAGATGTGAAACCGCTACGACTCTTTTTAGTATCTTTGTTTGATTTTATGATATAACCAACATTAAAGAATTTAGCAAAATGTATGCACATAATGTTTATTTATTATTAAACCATGATATGGCATTTTCTTTAATTAATGAGCCAAGTGAGAGAATGTAAAACATATATATAATATATGGCTCATTAATAATTATGGTTTTAATAATATTAAGTGCTAAATTATGATTGGTCAATTTGATTAAGATAAGATTTTAGTTCTAAACTTATTGTTTGGTGGAAATGATTAAGATATCCTTATTTCATAGAAACTGACCGTCTCTCTCACCCACATATCTCTCTTTACGTTTTTACCATCAGAAAGTAGGATTATTGAGGAAAAGATAAGCGAAATCAAATTTCTCTATATCCAATTACTTGGCGAGGGTTTTTTTTCCCAATTATGATTAAATTAAACTCATGCATGAACCAAAGTATGTAAATCCTATTTTATATTTTGGTGTAAAACATATAATTTTAAGATCTGGATTAAAGGACTATTGCCATGACGTCTATGTAATAAATTATGCTTCCAATGTAAAGTTCATAAATATTATCTACGCATGCAATATTGTTAGTAAATTACAACGGCACTGTCCCCGACATGATACGGTTACTTTTTGCCTTCGTTAGAAATGAATCTAACACTTAATTCAAGTTGTTCCGAACCTTAAGAAAAGATAAAATTTTCTTTTCAATATAATCTAAGAGCAAGACAAGGGTAATAAAGAAACGGCTTTCATGGCATGACAGAGACCCTGGAAAAAGAGAGCGAAATTTTCGTTTTTTCTTTTTTTTCAAAAGAGTAACCCAAATCAGCAAGTCGACATGAAGATGTGGTCCGATTGGTTGACGCGATTCAGGTAACGTGTCTGTGGTGGCCATTATTATTACTTTATTAATGCCCAATGGCCAATTTGATCCTGCATGCTTGCTCCATTCCTGAATAAAAAATGACTAAAATAAAAAATGACTAAACAAGTTCACATATTCTAATTGCCTACTTCCTCCATTGGTTGTATGTTTCATCGTGTCACATCCTTTACTGATAAAATATTACCATCGATATTTTCAGTTTGATTTTCTTGAATCATCAGATGTTTCTTGTCCCCACCCATCACCAATAGCACATATGTTTCTTTTCTAGTTTATTTATGTCAGAATTGGTTGTTAACAACAATTTTAGTACCGTAATCATTGATAACTAAATTTGAGTATTGAGTTTTAAAAGGAGAGTTTCAATATTAGGTCTCAATATATTGTGTTCAATCATCAAGTTATCTCTTATTTTAAATAAATCAATAAGAGAACAAAAAAGATGTAAAGCAAATTAAATTGAAAAGAAATTTCAAAAGTCAAGATAAATCAAGCATGATCAATCAAAACTATTACATGTAACTCAATCCTTCACTTATTGATGCATTAGAGATTCAAAAATTGGGATAAATTCTTTTATTTTAAAGTAAGCAAATAAGTCTTGAGGAATGTTCCGAATGTTTGCAGAAGTTCAAAGTTGTAAACAAAGTTCATAACTTGGTCGGTCAAGGAAAACTCGATCAATGGCATGCTGCTAGTGGACTTTTCCCCACTAGTCGAGTTTTATTAATTCTAGGATTTTTTTTTTTGATGTACAAAGCTCGATAAATCCAATTTCTTTCGTAGACTAAATTCTATTTAGAGAAGACTATAACTGCTAATTCTCGATATTAATCGATATATGTGTAAGGAAAAGTTAAAAATAAGTTACTTCCCTTACTAGATAGCAAATAAGAGTTTACCATTTGTTGAATATATGGTGAGGATGGAGTCTAAACTTCATCTTAGTTGCTTGAATGTGAGATTGTTTCAAGTTTTGAAATTATGAGACAACTATTTTGAAGAGACTGATAGAGCAGTTTCATTTTTTTTTTTTTTTCATCATTAAGCGAGGAGATGAGACTATACTGTAATGTAGCCGGAGGTGAAAAAGAATTAAAACTTTTTGTTTGGTTACTTAAAAGTCCCCTATTGTATGGTTTCCAAATGAAGCACTCAAGCGACAGAGCATCGGAATTAATTCCCTATTTAATCCATTCGTGGCCTGAGCATTGCTATAATATTTATTTTATTGAGCCCACCAATTCAAGTCATAAGCAAACAGCAAACAGCAAAGTGCAAATGGCTTTTGCTTTTATAAAGAATCATAGGAACAAATCAGTGTCAAGTATAGTGGTTGACCTGACTTTATTCTTTAAGTAGAAATTAACCTTAATTAATTTGTCTCGAATGAAAGATTAGAGAGATTTCCGGCCAAGCTTGATTCCTTCTTACTTTAACTAACTTATATGATGATGGCCCAGGGAAATCCTACTTTCACAAGTCAGATGAAGAAAATTTTAAATATAATCTACATCATGTAATCTTTAATTCTCATGATGACTGCACCCGCAAAACTTATGGGATACCATGAACTTTAGCAGTTTTAAGGTAGGTACCTTGTGGACCTTAAGTTGCATTGTTAACTTTTCCCCCACTTCTAAAGTTATGTAGTAGTAAGTAATATGTATCTTCTCTCATCAATAATTTGATCTATATTTGATAAACCTAACTGAAGCTAGACAACGCTGCCAGATTTTCTGTTGCTTCTTAAGCATACATGCTTAATTTTGATCCTGCGGATGATCAGTTTATTTATCTCAAGTTTTTTTTTCTTCTTTTTATTTATTGATAGGTTGTTAATTAATTCCTACTCAATTAAGAAATCTTCATGAAGATATATAAGTTCCAAGTTGGGAACCGTGTTGAAATCTGTACTTCAGATTATCAAGGGTCGATGAATTCTTCTGCTAGAGGCTCTGTCTCTGATCGTTGAAAATTAAGGCCTATATTTTAGTTGACGTAGGGATCGTGCATGATTCCAATCATGCTCACGATGTGCGGCGAAATCAACGAAAGATGGCAAACAGTTTGAATAAGGCGAAATCAAATGAGTTGTATCAATGGTTACGGAGCATACTCTCATCGAGCTTAACGCTTGCTCATTTTAGAACCAGGATTTGCCTCTGAAGCATCCAACAAGCTCTTTAGTGATTTGTGATTAGGGTTAATTTGTATATGGTATTACGTTATTTTCAAAATAGTATTAGTATTATTGTAACCAATTAAATAGTCTAATCAGTATCACATTTGAGCAATTTAGATCTACAAGATAGTGACATAATTTTAAAATTGATTTCTTTAGACGATGACTAAAGGTATGATTTTTACCTTAATGTTCTACGAAAAGATTAAATAAGTTTATATTATTTTCCATTTTACCAAATTTACACCTTATTGAGAGTGAATTAGTGTCATTTTAGCAACAGTAGGACATAAAGTAATATCAAAGCTAATAGTAAGGGCTTACTTAGGCCTTTCATAAAATGTTGACATGCAAATCACATTTTTCATCAATTATTAAATCAAAACAAATTGTTGTATATGTGTGTGTGTGAGCGCGTGAGTGTAAATATATAATGTATACATACTTACGTATGTATATGTGTGCATGAGAAGGTATATAATATAATACATATATCTATGTGTGAGTATACAATATGATTGAATCAAAATATTGTAAAGGACTTAATCACTACAACAAAGTGAATTTTTTGCTATGGGTTTTTTTGTGAAGATGAGTCAGTTTTTGGCGACGATTTTTAAAAACGTCGCCAAAGTCTTTTCATTTTACGACATTTTACAAAAGCGTCGCTAATTACAAACCTTTGGCAATCCTTTCTTGGAATCGTCACAAAAGGCTCATCCTTTTGCTACGGTTTATTGTTTTCGTCGCCAAAGGGCTATCCTTTGTTGACAACTTTGAAGATCATCTTGAAAAGCAGGACTTTTAGTGACGATTAAATCAATAATGTATGAAACTATAAACTCAAAATTAATTACTGTTACATTGATTTATACTTTTTATTTTTCTCTTTTAAATTATATGGTTTAACAATTTTATATAGTGTCACAAAATTTTCAAATAGTTTTAACATGAAGTTTTTAATATAATGATATATATGATTCTTACAAAAAAAAAACAATAAATATTGAAATATGGAATGTAATATAATATAATGATATATGGTAAGTAATACAAGATTTTAATTAGAAGTTTAACAACTCTTACAAACAAAACAATAAATAAAGTTTCATATCTAGACTCAGTACATAACGTAAAGGAGTTCCCTGTGTCTGGAATCCCAAGAAGGCTCCTTTTTATGTTCGAATTTTACATAACAATATAGAATTTATATATAATAAATAAATAATTATGATTAAATAGACTTATTTATTATCTTTACATTCATAAATCATTATACTAATTACATTTATTATCTATACATTCATATAACATTATATTAATTACCATATATAATTATATTTATTGCAATATAATTAAAAATGAAAATATAGTAAAAAATGAAAATATGATATTAAATATTAATATCATATTCTTAAAAATCAAAATTAATAATATTGACAATATTTGTAAGTGTAAAAGTAAATTTAGCTAACAACAATGTCATTTCAGAAATTTATGAAACTAGAAACACAAAATTAATTTATACTACATTAATTTATACTTTTTATTTATCTCCTTTAAAATATATGGTTTGAATATAGTGTCACAAAACTCAGTTTATTATATATAAATTCCATACTATTTTATAGAAATTATATATTACAAAAAATTTGTTAAATATATAAATATATATGTTAAAAAATCATTGCCAAATACCTCCTTTAGCAACACTTCTGTGGAAACGTCGCCCATAGATTAGCACAAAAGACAATCATTAGGCGATGTTTTTACTAATTTGTTGCCAATGGTCTACATTTAGCGACGATTCCCTGAGATCGTCGCAAAATGCTACCCTTTCTACATTGGCCACGTTTATGAAAAATCGTCGCCAAATTTTTGAACATTGTTAAATATAACATGAAAACGACATCGTTTATTCCACAACAAATGATGTCATTTTTGTGTTATTTTCAACACGAAAATGAAGCCCCTAGTTATTTTTTCGTCATCGTTTTCCTTCTGCTTCCATCTTCTTTCAACTTCTGTCATCTTCTTCTTCCAGCTTTTTGATCGTCGCTGTCGTCTCTGATTTATCGTCCATCGAGGTAAGTCATCCCTCCTTTGCATTTGAGTTTTTATGTTTTGTTTTATTTAGGTTTTGTATTCTGTTAGGTTTTTTGTTCTCAACGTCTTGTGTTGTGGTTTGGTTGATAATGAATGTGTGTTATCATAATAATGAAGATGGTGAGATGCTGAATGCGTCAAGAATGGGTTAAGTTTTGCTTAGATGGATTAGGAAGCTTGTTTGAGTACTGCTTATAAAATATTCGATGACATTTCTTTTAGAGTTTTTTTTATTTATTTATTTATTTATTTTTTTAATTATTTAAATTTGTCCTTTTTTGTTTACAAATTTAGGGCTAGATTAGGGTAATCAATTTATCATTCCATAAGAAGGGTTCGGTGGAAATTATTATGATAAATTGGGAGAGGTAATCAAGTTTATATATATATAAAGAGTAGTTGTATAATGGGTTTGAACTTGAAAGTTTTTAACTGTAACTTGCAAATTTGTTTGTCATTTTAGGGTAACGAAAAGTTTGGGTTTTGATTTCAAGTAGGGAATGTAGATGAGTATTGTTAGATTGGAGATTGACATGTTAATTACAATCAAATAAAAGGTTCACAAAGATGTTGACGTCCTAAAGGAATAATCTTATTATCTCCAAGTACGGCTGATGCTAACAATTTTGGATGATTACAAAATTTGTTTTTATAATTATGATCACTTATACAATATACTTCTCTTTTTTATGTCATATGACATAGAGTATTTAATATTTGCATAAATGTATAAAATGGTCATTTCTTCAATATTTTTTGTTATGAATGGTTGAGTTGGTGTTATTCTTTCTTTTTTACTTGTCTAAACATTCATATTAATAATTGTAGTACTAATTACTATTTGACACATTAAGTCCATATCTTACTTTCTAAACAATTTTCATTGTTCTTGTTTGTTTGTTGTGCCTAAATAAGTTCTAAAAATACCTAGCCTATCCTACTCGCAAGTATATGAGGTAGTTGTAGTTGATTCTCTCATAGAGGTGAAATTAGTCCCCTTAAATTAATCTTGAACAAAAAGTAAAAATAGATGCAATCCTAAACACTCTTTCCCAATTTATTGAGTAAAGGCTTTAAAGGAAATCAAAAAATTAAACTGAAAAGTAAACAGAATTAACTGGGAGAAAAAATGAATAGATTAACCAAAGTGGAAAACTCTTGAGAATTAATTTCATTAACTTAATGTCCTATGCATGACTAAGGGAAAATGATTGGATAGTTGTCTTACTAAAATTAACAATTGGGTTCTAAAATCAATTCAAATAACAAACTAATTTAACGTTCGTATTCAACAAGTTTATCATCCAAATTAATTATTAAACCTATCCAATAATTACCACTTAAGTTAATATATTTCTAGTTCTTAACTTAAGCGTCTATAGTTTCTCGTTCCCTCTTGATCCTTCGTTTAATACCAACTATGCAAAGTTTGATCATACTATTACATCCATTCAGTTCAGAAATTATAGCAACACATAAGATAACAATACAGTCCCTTAATCATACATATTTGACTAAAATAGCTACATTAATCCTCAAGAAAAAGAGATTAATCATTCATATTTGAATAAGCACAACAATGCTAGAGGGTTAATGAAGAACACACAGCTACACTTATCTCAACCCACAACGATAAGGACGAAGGATTGGAGAGGATATGATGGCAGGAAAAAAGACAAAAGAGAAATAAAGCGCAACGAGGGGGTAAAGAAAGGCTTCGGCCTTTTGGTTTAAAAATGAAGGAAACGATGAAGGATTGGAGATGATACAATGGCAGGATGAAAGACAGAAAAGAAATGAAGCGTAGTGAGGGGGTAAAAGAAAGGCTTTGGCCTTTTGGTTTAAAAATGAAGGAAACGATGTTGTTTCCTTCCTCAAAGAGACGATGTCATTTTCATTTTTTTAAAATGTTCCAAATGGAAGGAAACGACGTTGTTCCTTACACAACAAACGACGTCGTTTTCCTTTTATATTTTGAAATGTTTCAACATTTGGCAACGATTTGAATATAAATTCACCGTTAATCTTTTAGTGACGATATGTAGGATTCGTCGTTAAATGTCATATTTGGTCTTTTCATGCATATTGATTTTTATATTTACCAAAAAAATTTAATATATAAATTATATAAAATAGTGTAGAATTTATATATAGTAAATAGAGTTTTGTGGCACCATTTATATATTGTCAAATTATACATTTTAAAAGAAATTAATAAGAACAATTAGTTTATTTTGATTTTTATATTTATAGATTTTTTTAAAATATAAAATTTCTATAAAATGTCACCCAATTTGTATATAGTAAATAGAGTTTTACCATAACACATGAAATTGTCAAACCATATATTTTAAAACACATTAATAAAAAGAATTAATTTATGTAAAAATGAATTGTGTTGTTTATTTTATAAATATTTAAAATTACATTGTTGTTAACTTAATTTATTTTTACACAAGTATTAAATTTGATTATTAAGAATATCATATTAATATTTAATATTGATTTCTATGTTTTACTATATTGCAATTACTTTTTAATTACATCACAATAAATATAATTATATATGGTAATTAATATAATATTATATTAATGCCATTTCCAAAGGTCAAGCCAAATGGTAATGGCCCACCATTTCGTGAAGGTTTTTTTAATTGACCCCAAATGGTATATTTCTTCCGAATTAATTGCAAACAACATCGTTTTGTTTAACTATAGACGACGTCATTTTATACTAAGTTATTGACACCAAAACGAACCTCTCTTTGTTTTCGTGTTAGCCGTCATATTTTCTCTTCGTTCTGTAGCGCCCCCTTACCATATGGTACACACCGGGACGTCCGGAGGTTATTCTAGTACATATCTTATGATAAAAGCGAGCTACGTTTGATCACTACATTCAATTCACATGGCATCATATCATTATTCACTTGTAAAACATCATAAGAAAATTACAATATTTTAAAAACTAACTTTTCCCTTATTTTATCGCACATAACCGAAAGTCTACATTATATTTTGCATCCTTTACTACATGTACATCATTTAAAACCTAGTACAAAAGTACTACACGAAAGAGGAAAAAGTACAAAGTCTATCTAGTCTGTCCAAAATCCCAGCTGACCGACCTTTGAGCCATGACTTATCTTGTCGAAACACAATCTACATGGCTGGTAGAGCCTCTTAGTAGCTAGAGTCGTCTCTCGGTCCTGAAAAGACAACGTTGCAATTTTGGTGAATTTTGCGAACTCAATGAGATAACCATCATCGATGGTTCACTCAATTCATGCAACACATCATTTCACATAACATAGAATCACATTTTTGCATAATTGATCATGTATATCACATTGTCACTTAACCGTGGGCAATTTTTGGCATTTCAATCCAGCAAACATACTTAATAAAATGCATATGAAATGCTCATGAGATATTTTTTCAATTATTACGTTGTTGTGACCGAGTGCTTGAACGTATCCCTTTTGGATACCAGGCTCATTAATAACTGTACCTTATCCGATGAGGATACATGGCTCATTTTACATAGTGGGCCATAGGCCCTTAATCACTGTCTGAGTTTGAGGCTCTTTTTACTCGTTGAGCTTTAAGTTTTGATCGGTGGCTACTCAGGTCACAACTCTCATTATTTGATCATGCATTCATGTATGGAATGCATTTCACATTTTCAATCAATCATATCATAACACATTTAGTTCTTCACATTCACATTCAAGCAGCACTTTAATATATATTCCACATTTCACAATCATCGGACCTTCTGTCTGGAATCAATAATCAAGCCGCATTCATCCAATCATTTCAAAAAAGAAATTAAGCAAACAAGTAATTAAGTGAGACCGTCTAGGTTACTCGCCAACTGCTCCCGAAGCTAATGCCTGGAAGTTTCGGCAACGTCTAGAGGTTGACGTTCCAGTTGCTCTTCTATATTAAACAACATACATATGTATTACAATTTGTACAATCATAAGTGTTTAATAATGTACATGAATGAAATGAAATATGTACAATGCATGTTTATGACAATCCCGAGTATCTTACCATCAATTTCATCACAAAATCATTCTCATATCAAAACTCATCTAAGTATAATTTATACTTAGATTTATGTCTCACTAAAACCATTAAAATCTCTATTCCTTTCTCATTAACTCACTTCAGAAATTTCCAAATCACTTTTTCGAATCTACTGTTCATGTTCAATCAGAAGGTGTAGTTGATGTAATTTGGTCATACTCTCTTCTAAAGAAGTGTTCCTCTATGTGTTATGTTTCTATTGACACAAAAATCACTCAATTTGGTTTATTAGTTTGAAAGATATACCTTAAAAATTTTCGAACTGCTCTTATCCAAAACAGTAGACTGTACACAACTTCTATCCAAAACTTGAACATCTTAGAGACTGAATCATAATTCTACTTTTTCATATGATTTGTATCCCTATTTCTCTATTTTACTCAAAATTAAAAATCATCTTATTTGGAATCCTATAGATCCAGATATAATCAAAAAACTGAAGTATGTTCAATAAAACAATCCTATTTACATTGTTCCAACAAATTCCTACACTTTCATTTGATCAATCTTTTCAAATCAATTCAGAATTCTACAAATTTTTATGTAGAGGTATAAAAATGTGTTAGAAATCTATTGGTTCAATAATCAAGTCATTTGGAGGTCTAGAGAAGAAGTTATAGTCAAAAGAAGCAAGAATGTTAAAAAAAAAAGAAATCTCAAAAGCACGATCATGCTTAAACACGAGGGTGCAAATCACCTTTCATTTCCAATGTCAAAGCACAACGGTACATTTTTGCTATCCTCAAAAGTCATGGTGCAAATCCATTTTGAACCCCAAAAGTCACTTCTTCTTCTCCACCGACATCTCAACTTCAAACTCCATAACTTTTGATCCAGAACTCCAAATTTACAAACTTTATATTAGTGGAAAGGTAAAAGAAAGATATACCATTTTCATGAAGACCACTTTGTCAAAATCTACCTAGATCAATACAGTAAATTCACCGAAGTTCAGATCAAGAATTCAACTCTCACTGTTTATTCCCAGAATTTTCAGACAACTTCCACTTTTCAAAAACCAACACTTCAATTTTTTTTATTACCAATCTTTTTACTCCATTTCAATCAAACCATTCACCATAATTCATACAACTCCTAAAAATGCAGATTTAACCAAGATCTTCAAAAATTCAGATGTCCATATTCTCACTCTTCACGTTCTGCAAATTTCAACTTTTTATCACATTCGCTATTTTCTTGTCAACTTTCATTCACACACTCATTCCCATCTCAGACCATCATTTTACAACTACTTTTTAACTCAACATTCATTTTCCCTATCATCTCTAAGGAAAACACCAACTCACGTAAACACACACACACACACACACACAC
>JANZLC010000004.1:13085797-13098249 GCA_026413385.1 Erythroxylum gracilipes
ACACTTGCAGTATCAATTGTCCTCATAAAAATTATAGAGAAATTAACATCACAGTAGGACAAAACACTGGCAAATTGTAATGTATGAAAGCTCGATACAGGGAACTAATTTAAGCACAAAAATCATCATTTAGGAGTCAACAAGTGCGTAAATAGTTATGAAAGTGAGGCCAATTTATAGAGTAAACTTAGCTCAATCAACCAGCTACATTTCAGCGATGTATGATGACAATTTTTGTATACATGATTAAGGATTTTTTGGAAGTATTTATGGATGATTTTTTGGTATTTAGAGATTCTTTCAATTAGTGTTTGACAATTTTAGACAAAGTTCTCCAACAGTGTGAAGAGTTGCATTTGGTCTTAAACTAGGAGAAATGCCTCTTCATGGTTCAGAAAAGGGGTTGTGTTAGGACATAAGATATCCTGTAATGGTATTGAAGTGGATAAAGCAAAGACCGAAGTTAACAATAAGCTTCCACCACCAAGCAATGTTCGAGGGGGTCAGCGTGTTTTTGGGCATGCCAAATTCTATCGACAATTTATAAAGGATTTTTCATTAATTGCCAGAACCCTTACTCATTTATTAGTAAAATATGTACCTTTTTTATAATGATTATTTACAAGCTTTTGATAGGTTAAAGGATGCATTGACTTCAGCATCTATTTTACAACTGCCAAATTGGAGTTTACCATTTGAATTGATTTGTGATGCTAATGACTATGCAATTAAATAAATATTGGGGTAGTATGAGGATAAAAAGTTTCATGCCATCTACTATACTAGTAGGACTTTAACTGGGCCTTAACTTAACTATACAACCACAAAAAAAAAGAAATGTTAGTTGTAATTTTTGCAGGTGACAAGTTTTGTTCTTACTTACTATGTTTGAAGGTTGTTGTGATTACAGATCTGGCAAAACTAAGGTATCTTTTTACCAAGAAGGATGCAAAGCCCCAATTGATCTAAACATCATTACAAGAATTTGATATTGAGATCAAGGATAAAAAAGGACTGGAAAACATGGTAGCTAATCACTTGTCAAGGTTAGAAAGAAGGAAGTTGCACCCATAAGCAAAAATCAATGAACAATTCCTCGATGAGACATTATTCTTAGTAAATGAATCAAGTATTTCATGGTTTACAGACATGGCAAACTACATCACAGATTGTATCCTTCTGCCTCATTTTTCTTACCAGTAGAAAAAGATATTTTTATATGATTGTGTGCAATATATGTGGGAGGAACCAATTTTGTACAAAAATTATGTTGATGGATTAATTAGGCGATGTGTTTCAGATAATGAATTCTGTGATGTTTTAACTTACTATCATAGTTCTTTGTATGCAGGAGATTATAGGTCCAACAAGACAGCTACAAGAGTGTTTGAGTGTGGATTCTTTTGGCCAACATTGTTTATGCATGCATAGGACTTTATGAAAAGTTGTGACAAATGCTAGAGAGTCGGGAACTTTTAAAAAAGAGATGAGATGCCACTGCTGACAATCCTAGAAGTTGAAATCTTTGGTGTTTGGGCCTAGACTTTATGGGTCTATTTCCATCCTCATTCATAAATACTTATATCCTGGTGAGTGTTGACTATGTATCGAAATGGGTCAAGGTTATGGTAACTCTAACAAATGATGGCCAAGCAGTTCAAATATTTATCAAATGAATATTTAGCAAGTTTAGAGTGCCAAGAGTCATAATCAATGACAGAGGTACACATTTTTGTAACAAACCATTTGAGGCTCTATTGAAAAGATATAGGGTGCAAAAAAGAGTCACAATGCCTTACTACCCATAAAAGAGCAGGGAAGTAAAAGTGGTGAATAGATAGTTGAAAAAGATTTTGGAGAAGGCTATCAACAATTTGAGAAAAGAATGGGCAATCAAGCTAGATGATGCAACTTGGGCCTACCAAATAGCCTTCAAGACAACCATTGGCATCAAACCCTGCTAATTAGTTTATGACAAGGCTTGTCATTTATTAGTGAGTTAGAGCACAAGGTGTATTGGGCAATCAAAGTTATTGCACTTTGACTTAAAAGCAATCAATGAGAGAAGATTGTTGTAGCTGAATGAATTAGAGAAGCTGATATTGCACGCCTATGAGAATTCCAAACTATATAGGGACGAACCATGAAATGGCATAATGCTCATCTAAAAAAGGAGTTTGAGATCAGAGATATGGTTTTATTTTTTAACTCTCACCTTCAATTATTTCCTAGTATGTTGAGATCAAGATGAAGTGCCCCCTTTCAAGTCACTAAAGTTTTCTCACATGGTGCATTGGAGTTGACCAATGACAAAGGTGAGACATTCAAGATCAATGGCCACTAATATAAGCCTCACTTTAGAGGAAATTTGGCCTAAGATTAGGAAGTGCTTTCCTCTCCCCCCTCAAGTAATATGAGCATCATGAAGAAATGTCGCTCGTTACTTTAAACCTAGCGTTGTTTTGTATATACATTTATTCTATTTATGTTTGTGTATTTTGCTTCATTAATATTTTCCGAGTTATTCTTTGCTTGTTGTAGAAAACAAAGATTAAGGCACAATTTACGAAGATGAAGTGCTAACAACATTATCATACTAAGAAATTCCTCAAATTTTTTGAACTTTAAGGAGTACATGTGCTATCACCAACGCCTTTTCTACCACAATCTCCATAAGCATTCTCTTTCCTTTACTATTTATTTAGTTTATTTTCTTTTTCTATTTGTGTTATATGTTTAGTTGTCTCATTGCATATCACTTTCACACATTGAGGACAATGTGTCATTCATGTGTGGGGGAGTGGTATGTAACTGCGTTTGCATTGCATGTTGCTTATATATATGACTCCCCATGTTTGTGTAATATGCATTTTTTTACATGATTTTTCTAAATTTTTATCTTTTCGCATTTGGTTTGCATATACTTGACTGTATGAATGGGTAATGGCTGAAATTTTAATGAGAATTAGCTTACTTTTGAACAAATTTTTTTAACTTGTGAAAATATATTAGCTTAGGAAGTTATGTGTTAAGTGTCTTTGATATAAATATTTATTTTAATAAGGATATGACATAGTTTTACATTTTATGTAACTCACTTTCATGTGTTTATCATTAGAAGTCATTTAAAAAGGTAAATAATCCTAGATACCTTTCATGTTAATAATTGTCTATAAAGAAATAAAGTAGGTTAAAAATGTGAAAAAAAATGTGTGTGCTTTGAATAAATAACTATTTCGCTAACCCGTAAGGTTAAGAATAAAGCTAGTAGCTTGTTGTAAGTAGTGATATAACTGAGTAATTAAGGACATTCATCACAAATGTTTGTTTTTGGGTTAAAAGGCTAAAATGGCTCTCTAACCAAGCTAAATAAAAACAAAACCTAGTTGAGTAACCAGGGGACATTTTTCACATCAAATGACTATGTTAGCATTAAAAAGACTTAAAAAAAGTGACGTCTGAACAAAAATCTATTGATCTTGTAAAAATAGCAATAATTTTCATAGGAGTATAATTAGTGATAGTTAAACTTTTTATTAATAGTAAATGCATGTTTGTAAGTCTCATAGGATTAAGAATAAGTTTTTTATATCTTGATTGATATGTATATTTATATTAAAGTGCTTAAACATGATGGAATTGGTTGATATATTGAAACTCATTGAATAATTGTTATCTAAGACCAAGTTAATTCCATAATGTTAAGGCCATCGAACCATTAAATTTTATGTTGCATGTGTGCATGCTTGTGTGGATTTGTGTTGATTGTTTTATTTTGCATTTGATTTTGCTTGAATATAAGCAAAAGTGTAAATGTAAGGGAGTTGATAAGTGACATTTGTTATAGGATTGTCTGTCATTTTACTTGATAATGTGTATGTTTAGTATACATACTATGATGTTTAGCCTATGTTTTGTGTTATTTTCATATAAATTGCATGTATATGTGATTGTATATGATAAATTGCAGGTTAGGTTATAAATGAAGGTTTTAAGCTTAGGTTTTGCATGCTTTTGATATGCTTTGATGTACATAAATTTTGTATGTTTGCATGTCAATGTTTAGGTAGGATTTGGACTTTATTTGTGTTGATTATCAACTTACTTGCATATGAACTTGTTGAAGGTATCAAAGGAGAAATAAAAACAAGAAAATAAGGTTGGAAAACAATAGGTCACAGTTGTGACCCAGGTAGAAGCTAGAATTTTCTAACTTTCAAGCAAGCAATTCCAGCTTACTCCACTTGCATTCTAAGTCGATTTAAACACCCAAAGGGGTATAAAAACACCCATTTTAAACCTTCGGAAAGGAAAAGGCTAATGTAACACACCAAAAGGAGGAAGATAGACACATTTTTTGGTGGATTTTTAAGAAGAATCAAGTGATTTCAAGAGATCTCAATGCTGCCACACCAAGTTCTAGCTTTGCTTTTCAACTCATAAGCCTTCTATTCTCCCTTCTCTCATTTTTTTTAGTTATTGTATGGAGAATTTGTATGGATTTGTTTTTAGGATGTTATTGATGATTGCAATGGATTTATATGTAGATTTTAGGGTTGTTCTTACTATAACCATGTAAGAACTCACTTTGCTTCAACGTATGGTTTGCTTTAATGCTTATGATGTGTGGACTTTATATGCCTTGCTTACATTGAGAAATGGAGTTAGGAAATCAATTTGGATGTACCATGAGAGTGGGAACCCTTGAGAATACTTCACACATCAGTCTAGCATAACATTTAGAGACAGACCTTGGATGTTTTGATGGTTGTCCAATAGGTTACTTTAGGCTAAATGCCCAATTTGGGGCCAAAAGTTGTTGAGTTTGATCAATTTAGGGCCATACATTATAATCTACTCAATTAAGGTATAAACGTTATCGAGTCTGCTCAATATTAGGCTATTTTGGATGGAAATTTGGCAATGTCACATATGCGCCGTTAAGTCTGAGTGAGATGTTTTAGATGGCATTTTCAGAACCTATTTTCTGACACCTTCCTTAATTCCAATGTTTTTATTGTTTTGAATATTCTGCCTATCAAGTCAGAACTTTGCTTGATTTTAAGCTATTTTTCTTGAATTCCTAACAAACCCTTTCTACCTGAGTGCATTCTTCAGGAGTTCCTACATCAGGATCAAACTGCCACTGTTGTCTTCCTATGAGATTATTAGTTTTTGTCAGCCATAGATCTTCCTCTGCTATCTTCAGCTTCCACATTCTATTATCAATCAATTTTCCTCCATAATCTTAGCTTAGTATTATGTATATATATAGACTTCAAAATTTAAAACCGATATTCATTGAAGTATACCATCATGCATGTAAGTTATGGATTAGAGGAAAGAGAAGAACAGTAAAGAGACATGAAAGAAGAAGAAGAGAAGAACCAAGAATGGAAAAAAGATCCTTTTGTTAGTTTACACTAATATTAATACGTCAAGTACTTATATAACGTTATTAGGTAATTATAAGCATGTACATTGTATATTTCTAGAAAGAATCAACAAAAGTAAAGGAAACCATTATTGGTTGTTAGAAGCAGAAAATGCTTCCTAGTTGTATATATATTGGTTTCTACACCCAAAAATAGGAAATGCTTGAAGATTATATATCTAGCTTTGCTGGTAGATATATAGTGATCTTCTTTTCCTTTGAAGGATGGGAAAAAAGAAAAAGAAAAAAGGTCACCAAAGGATATGTACATTATACTAGAAGGAGATGCAGAACTGCGTAAGACTATTATATCTTTATAGTCGAAGCTAAGCTATATACTAGTAACGAGAACCTTGTTAGACTTTATTATTTTATTATACAATAATAGCTTAGCAAACCGTGAGTAATTACTAACTCTCCTCCTTCTTTGACTTCATTTTGTTCAAGATAATATAAGAGCTACAATCTTTTTTATTTAAAAAACTTGTTTATCTCATTAATGAGTAAGCATCGTAAAGGGTAGTAGATAGATTCAATTAATTTGGAAAGGACTTTGGATGTAGAAGAGAAGAGATATGATTGAGGGAAACAATTAATATTAGGATTTGTTTGCTTGGAGTTGGTGTGATTTCCATTTCAACTACGTGAATGTTAGGATTTTCCAGCCACGTATTTTGTTTTCATATGAATACTTGTAGGTCTTTATCATTCATATTGTCAACTCAAACTTCTTTTCATATTTAATATTACATGCAAGTGGAATAGATTTACGAACAGCTTCACTAACTACACAATTAGCCCCTCCTGTCATGCCAATCTCAATGTAGCTATGCCAATCCTCCTCCAAGCAAACCTGGTCTTCGCCATTTAGAAGAGAGCCTCTAGTTCTTATCCACTAGATGGAAAGTCCATCTTGAGAATTTCATGTTTTGATCGAATTTCTAAATATTCGTTGGAGGTTTTTAAAACCAATATTCTCGACTAGACAATTGTGGTTGTCTGCAATGCAATAGCCAACAAGTTTTTATTCTCTAATGAGAACAGGTTTGTTGTTTCATGGTGGCTTGACTCCGTCAATAAGGTCTTCTCATCTTCTCTTCAGACCTCATCCAAAGAAGAAGTCATAAAGATGCACAAAATGCTTCTTGAGTTCTTAAAACCTGAAGCTCTTCAGTGATATATTGATGTTATGATGCTATAGCACGTAGAAAATTTGCCTCCGAATGGGAAAACAAAAACAAAGTTTTCGTCTTCTATGTGGCAAAGTACTATACGTTTCTTTTGGCATGTCGATTGTTTATCAGCCTCAAAAGACCTAAATCGCATGTCTAAACTATAACCATTTATATCCTCTAGCTTTAGGAATTATTTCTATCCCCATTGATTTGCTTGGAACTCCATTTCATGAGGCCATTAACACTTCAAAATTTATAAGGAATGAGCTTCTTGCCTTAAATGAAGAAAGATTGATATGGTAAAGGGAAAGGCATCGGCTATATAAGACGTATTGTCCCACATATTGATGACAAGTTTTGAGTACAAAAAGTACATAAATGAGAGCAACATCGCAAACAAGATCCTAGGACTATTGATTGGTGGACACGACACTACTAGTGCTGCCTATACCTTCATTGTCAAGTCTCTTGTGGAACTCCCCCACATTTACAAGCATATTTATAAAGGTATTACTCATTATTATTAATTTTGTCATTTTGATTTGAATAGTTACAGTGCAATTGTTTTTGACTTTTTGTGACATGTACAAAACAAGTGGAGATAACATAAACAAAAGCACCATGAGAGTTGTTAAACTGGAATGACATATAGAAGGTGAAGTACTCATGGAACATAGCATCTGAAGTCATAAGACTTGCTTCTCCTCTTCAAGGTGCTTTTAAAGAATCCATCAACGACTTCATTTTCAATGGTCTCTCAATTCCAAAGGGCTAACAGGTACTTATAATTCACTAAATCAAAATTCTAAATGATTAACAATTTTGATAAGAATAGATAAATTTACAAGTGATGTCTCGTATACATGTAGTTGTATTGGAGTGCAAGTTCAACACACAAAAGTCCAAAGTACTTCCATGAACCAAAAATGTTCGATCTAACTTAATTTGAAGGAAATGGACTTGTACCATACACATATGTCCCATTTGGTGGAGTATCTCAGATGTGTCTTGTAAAGGAATATGCTAGACTAGAAATATTATTGTTCATGCACAACTTGGTGAAAAGATTCAAGTTTCAGAAGCTAATTCCTGACGAGAAGATCATTGTCAATCCCATGCCAATACCCCAAAAGGACTTCCCATTCTTCTTTGTCCTCACACATCTTGATAATTAAGTTTAAAATCACATTACCTTATGCTCCAAAAACTATTAATTTGTAAGAAATCAAGTCTCCACCATAACTACTAAGCTATAGCTATATATACATATATAAAGATGTGTAGCATAAGGTGAGAAATATTTACTATAGCTGCGGGTGTTACGATATTTCTATTAATATGGTTGTAGATGCATTACAGTATATGGCATGAGTATGTAACTAAAGAGCCATTTCTATCCATAAAATAAAAGAAAAACACGAAGAGCTAATATGGATATAGAGGAAAATAGTTTAGGTAGCTTTAGCATATATATATACTAACCTATCCTATTACATAAAATTCATAGTTGTTAATACATGAATGCAGTGTCGATACAGATACACCCCAAGAAGATCATAACATTCAACTAGATACTTGCAATCTTTGCTCATCACCATCTAATTATAAAGAAATAGATCTTTAGGCTTTTAAATTTGTAATATATCAAGTAATATTTCTTATTCGATTTCCTAATATACTAAGGAATTGATTTCTGGTAACATGTTAAATGACAATATTCCCTTTTTGTTCTTAACTAGGAGTGGAATGCAAGTTGACTGATGTAATAGCCACACAATGCATGAAATAGAGCAAAAGACAAACTCACAAGCATTAACTGTATACCATATTCGTTTAGTTCACGACAAACAGACACAAACCATTTCACTATGTTAATTAATATAAAGGGAACAATTTGTGTTACTATATATGTTGTCCTTTTCTAGTTTCTATTATAAACTATTCTCATTATAATGCAAAAACTATGCCTGAGACTACTAGGACAAGGAATAGAAGATGGTGAGGACATGGCTTTGCCAGAAGCAGGAAGTGGATCCTTAATCATGGTAGTTTGGTTGGAATTTCGTACTGGTGAAAGTTTTGGGTTGCGGTAAAACCAATGTAACATTGGAAATAAAGAAGGTGTTAGAAAATAGGTCACGAAAATGCCACATAAGACACCTCACTCAGAGTTAACAGCGCATGTATGACACTGCCAAATTTCTGTCCAGAATAGCCTAATATTGAGCAGACTCAATAACATTTAGACCTTAATTTAGCAAATTATAATGTTTGGCTATAAATTGATCAAATCCAACAACTTTTAGCCCCAAATTGGGCCTTTAGCCAGTTACTTTATATCCACTTAACGGTTAAGTAGAGTATGTAGGTTGAGAGATCACATAACAAACTTTAATCATTATTTTGGGCTTAATTGGTTCGAGTATTGAGAGATAAAGGGCCAATAATGCATAGGACTAAGCATGATTGCATTACCAAAGTGAGGGATTATATGGTACGGAGAGAATGATCCTAACATTTATAATTTAATTCTCTAAACCAAAATTGAGTTCTCATTTTTGTGACATTTTGAAGTGTGTTTGCAAGCCTTTAAATTGTAAATTTTTGCAATTTCAATCTCTCATTATTTGGTTTACTCAAACAAAAGTCAATTTTAATTACAAGGTGACTAACCATTCCTTGAGGGAATGATAGCTTACTATACTATTTTATAGGAGCCATATATTTGCATTATAGCAACTTCAATTTATTTTAAAACTTTGAGCTAAACACGATGGAGCTATAACTTCATTAACAAAAATCATTAATTTCTTAAATACTTCTCCTATATGTTTTGTATCACGTACCAGCTTCCTCTAGTGAATAAGAGGATGATAGAAATAAGTGAAGAGGGAATAATAAATCGTGATAGGTTGTCCCTTTTGTCATTATTTCTATTGTATATGGTCCATATTGCTTTAGAAACCACAAAATCCATTTATAAATCCATCTTCTTTGCATGGTCCATTGTTTGTATGATAATATTGTTATTGTTTAGAAATCACTTTGAATTTTTAATGTGGCCCCTCTATTGGGCTTCTCTTAAGTCTTTTATTCATTCTTATATCCTTTACTCTCTGTCTTAGTAGTTTCAATTAATTTAATGGATTTATCGATTTTCTTCATAGGAGTTAAATTAGTATAGCTTAAGAAACTAAAATGATCAATGATCTTTAGAAAAAAAAAAGAAGGCTTTTAGGTTCAAATCAATGCAAGGAACTTGTACATAACATTTTGCAAATAATAAGACCAATAATAATGGAAATGAAAGAAAATAATATAACATAAATGAGAATGAATACAAAGTTTAAAAATAAGCTATGAGGCATTAATAGAGAAGTTATATGTTCTTTTACAAATGTGGGTATAGATAATTAGAAGAGTGAGATATAAGAAGGAAGTTTAAGTAACTAGAAAAATAGAATGAAGATGATGAAGGAATACGTGTGAAAGAGAATGAGAATCTTATAATAAATATTAAAAAAAAAGACAATCTCAAATGGCTTCCTTACTTACATGCTTCATCAAATCTTTGATACCTTACCTTTTTGCATTCACACTCTTCCTTTTCACTTGTATCACTCCTATTCCTAATAACCATTTTTTTATGTACTTAAATATATAAATAATGCAAGTTTGAATTTAATAGTTAAAAAGTCTCATATAGCTTGAATTTAATAGTTAAAAATTCTCATATCAATTATTATTATTCGTTAAGTTCAAATGGTTTTACAATTCATAGATATTTTCATAAAATTAATCATGTAGTATGGTTTCTTCTTCGTAAAACAAATTAGGAAGGGAATGTTTTTCATACAATTTTTGTTTAGAAAACATTTTCCATTTCATTTCATAATAACCCATATTTTTGTTAATTTTATGTAATTGTCAATTTCCTTTGTAGGAGCAAAATTAGTGTAGGCTTATTTTAAAAGGTTCTTATTTAAGTTAGGATTAATAGCTATCAGGAAAAATATAAAGATGATTCCTTACTTAAAAGGACTAATTAGGAAAGTCTGAATGTTTTGATTTTTAAGTTCGATTATTGAACCAAAAAAGCCCAAGTACTTTTTTTATAATAAGCGATTGTTAGTTTCTTATACAAACCTTAAGATTAGTTCCTACACCTATTTATTTAATTTAGTTATGTAAAATCCCTCCTAATAGTTGGTGTATTCTGTAGCCATCCTATGTTAGGAAATAACCTAGATTTAGATTTTGTATGCGTTATTATCAAATAATTCATATTATGATTCCTTACAATGATTCTTGAGGCATCACTAAATTTGTTAACTTGTATATGAACATATTTATATTGGCCTCATATAGTCGTATAGGGCCATTTTATGGTGGGAAGTTTGTAGCCAAACCTGAGTTAAAATATGTTGGTATGCAAACAAGTATTTTTGAATAAAATGACCCTTGATTATGTCAGCTATAGGTAAATATGTGACATAGGGAATACCAAGTTTCAAATTTAGTTAGTCGTTGAGATTTTTTTTAATCAAACCAAAGATGTCTCAAGCTTGTAAACTTTATGAAAAGGAGAGGATGGAGATAGTAAAGGTGAAGATGGAAGTAATGGTCTTAAGGTGGATTATATTGATAATGAACATGTTAATGAAGGAGTTAGTAAGGTTGATGAGCTTGTTGATGATATATTGTTCAAGAAGTTAGTAAGGCTAATGAATATGTTCAAGATGATAGGGACCAATAGGATGGGTATATAGAAGTTGATATTTCTAATAACATAAAATAATTAAAATGGATTCGCTAATTGTAGTATTTTTATTGGTAATGAAGAATATCCAAGAAGAGAATAACCTAGTTACCCATTATAAAGACCAACAATAAGTAACAGGCATAATCCAACTGATAAGGAAACATACTGGGGACTAGGGATAGATTATAAAAGTGCAAAAGAATTTAAATATGTTTTTATAAATTATGTAGTGCAAACAAGATACAATGTCAAGTTGAAGAAGAGTGAAAGCAATAAGATCAGATTTGGGTATATTAAGGGATGGCCGTAAGAGTTGTATGTTAGTTATAGTTTGAAAGCTTACATATTTTCTTTGATGCCATAAAAAGAGGATGGAGGCATCTAAGGCTAATTTTTATGATTGATAGCTTCTTTCTAAATACTAAGTTCTAAGGGTAGTTATTAAGAGCAATAAGGAGGGATGGTGATGGAGGGATGTACCCATTAACTTGGGTTATTGTGGAAGTAGAAAATATTAATTAATAGAGTTGGTTTGTAAATCTATCGGCTTATAATTTAGAATTAGGTAGCGGTGAATAACTTATATTCATATATGATATGCAAAAGGAGATGATTTGTACATGTTTGGAAGTTTGATATTATACTTACCATTATAAAGAAATTGGAAAAGAACAAAAAAGTTGCAATACAATTGATAATAGTGTGGAATGGAGATGGGGGAATATAAAGTCCTAAAAGGTGATGGAAAACATATTGTAAAGATTAGTAGACAAAAATCATGTAGTTGTCATGTATAGGATCTATAAGGATAACATTGCAAACATACAATCAGTGTTATCCATTATTCCAAGAAAAGGGTTGAGACATTTATAGGTGACTATTACAAAAAAGCTCAATTCCTCAGTTTGTATGAACACATGTTATAACTTATTAAGGGTTTAATTTTTTTTCATATGATTTATGAGAGGTGATATACCCACCACTTAAAAAATTCATGCCAAGGATGTTAAGTCAAAATGACTTTACTTATTGAATTATTTTGATGACATCCAAAGAAAGAAGAAAAGCAGACGAAATGAAA
>JANZLC010000004.1:13133547-13146052 GCA_026413385.1 Erythroxylum gracilipes
GACGTCGTGAAATCATCATACCATTCACGACGTCTACTTCCAAAACGACGCTAAATGTGTTGTTTTGTTGTAGTGATCGTTTCATTGATCTTCATTTGTTATGTTAATTTTGACTGACATGTATTTATTAAGGTTTCTGAAACACGCAAGTCATGTCGGCAAATTTAACGGAAACACTAATATCAGGCTATAATTGAAAAAATAAAAATTTGAGCATTTTATTTCTATTTTTTCAAGTTCGGGCTAGAATTGAAAAAAATTGAAAGTTTGGATATTTTATTGCTACTTTTTAAAGTTCAGACTATAATTGAAAATTTGACAAAATTTTGGGCTTTTCTTGGTTATTAAACCTTTTAAAAAATAAGTTTTGAATACATTTGGGAAATTAAATTTAGAAATAAAGAATAAGCTAACTTCTAAGCAATATATTAAAGATAATAAGAATGCCTATAATGAGTAAGAACAACATAAATATTAAAAAGTGAATAAAAATTTATGAAATAAAATGAAATGGTGCATCTAAATTCATAAAAATCTCACCAAAAGTTTCTAATGCACGTTTTAAAAAATAGAAAAATGGTTGGCATCCTAATTTTTACAAAAATCGTATAAATGATTATAGAAGTGCTTAATTGAGAAAAAAATAAACTTAACATTTCAAAAGTAAGTATGCAATGAAATGTAAAGATGCCATATTTAAACAAAACTAATTCATATTAAAAGGTAAAAATAACAAAGAAAAATAAGTCTATAAGAGAATAATAGAAGACTATATAAAAAAAGGGAATATGTTATCTCTCAAAGAGGTTTACGAAGAGATAATTTTAAGAATTAAAATTTATTTGGATCTCTAAAATTTGATTATTTTATTTAGAATATACGTTCAAATATGAAATCTCTAAATTTGTAACATATTATACTCATTAAAAAAGTTAAAGAATCATTATTTTAGTGGTTCTTATTTGTAATTATGGTTAATATTATTATTATTTTCGTATATGAATAATTTAAATAATATTAGTTATTATAATCATAAATAATACTAAAATGATGGTCATATAATTGGTTTCAAATTGACAAATGAATTTGATTGCACTGGACTGTTCTCTTTGGTTGAGATTAATTTATGCGTGCGTTTAAATAAGCAAACATAACGTAAGCAAAGCAGCTCTTACTAATGGAACGACAGTTATTCCCGCGCTGAATAGAATAAGACCGTTAGAAACGATGACGTAGCATATTGGTCATGATGTCCCCGCCAAAATAGAGTCTGGAGACAGACCACAAGCTGGCGAAATGGAAGGAAGAGAGTTTTGCTTCAAACTCCACAAACTATCACAACACATCTCACTCCGCGAACATCCTGGAAAAAAACACAACTACTTCCCTCTCTTCACTTCTTCACCTCCAACAACAACGTTTTCTTTTTTTCATTTTCTTTCGACATTCTTACAGCCATTTTGGAGGGGTTGTGATTGTCCATGGACTTGTCTTTCTTTCCAGCAAACTCAGGAGGATGTTAGTTATCATTTTGTGATAATCTGAAAGGAGCAAACCTCCGCTCATCGTTGTAGAATGGTAGGTTTTCCTTTTCCTTTTCTCTTCTGTTGTTGTTGCTTTTTTATTGTTCTTATTTTCACATGTTTTTAACGTAGTGACAAATTAAATGGTACAAATAATATTTGCCTTAACCGATTTATCAATAATCATGGTGATTATGCGTTCAAGAAAAAAAAAAGGCAATGTGCTAGTTCTGATAGATGTTGCTTGTTCTTCCATTAAGGTGTGTATCATTGCAACTTAAATGTGCGTACAGTAAACCCCAAAGTACACGATTAACAATGCTTCGTGTTTGAAGCCGATAACATGAAGATGAAAACTCTTTGATGAATATGATATTTCCAAGTAAAGCGAACTCGTAGGGCTTGAAGAAGACAGCCACTTTTTAGTTTTCACAGCTGAGAATTAAAAAGCATGTTGGAGAACATAAAATGATGAATCAGAGAGATTATGCCAAAAAAAAAAAAAAAAGAACTTGTAACTCCAGAGCTCTCTTTCCGTCACAGTCTCTTGTAATGCATCCTAGTCATAACATAAGCCTCATTTGGTACAGGGGATCCCAGGAGAAATTGATATCGGTTCCCAGATTTGGGTTGAAGATCCAGAATTAGTTTGGGTAGATGGAGTTGTACTTAACATTAGGGGAGAAGAAGCTGAGATTCAAATTTGCGATGATAAAGTTGTAAGTAATATTGTTGTTTTTCCCAATTTGTTGGGCTTCCGGCTCACCTTTGTGCTTTATGAATCGTAAAATTGCAGGTTGTTGTTAGTTTATCACATATATATCCAAGAGATGCTGAGCCACCCGAAGGTGGAGTTGATGACATGACTAGGCTGCATTATTTGCATGAGCCTGCAGTTCTGCACAATTTGTCGACAAGATATGCAGTGAATGAAATTTATGTAAGAAAGAATTAACTTTATTCTAAGACAAATCATTTTGTTACTGCAGCTTTGTTATGATTTTTGGCATTCTCGCAGACTTACACTGGAAACATTCTTATTGCTGTCAATCCATTTGAAGGACTTCCGCATTTATATGATTCTCACATGATGGATCGATACAGGGGAGCACCATTTGGAGATCTAAACCCTCATATTTTTGCAATTGCTGATATTGCATACAGGTGAATCATCGCTATTTGGGTTCTATACTGGTGCCTCCACAGATTACTATTTATTCAAGGTGCTGACATTTGGAACAGGGAAATGATCAATGAAGGTAAAAGCAATTCAATTCTAGTCAGTGGTGAAAGTGGGGCCGGAAAAACTGAAACAACCAAAATGCTCATGCGATACCTTGCATATGTGGGCGGTCATACTGCTGCTGAATGTCGCACCGTTGAACAGCAAGTGTTAGAAGTAAGCTGGATGATTAAATATCAGCTCAAATAGTGAATACTAGAACTCTTAGCCTGCCAACTGAGTCGGTCTTTTTCATACGGTCTAGTATAGTCATTTCATGTGAAAATATCGAGGGATACAAACTCTTTTATTTGAGTGATTGGCTTTGTGGATGAGCACCTTTTAGTATTTAGGCTGAAATTGCTTACATAACTAGTGAGTGTATCATGTTTCTCATCATAGGATTGCTTAGGGAGATTCTTTGAATCTTGTTGAAGCAAATGCCATGGTAAAATCCAAATGCTGTACCTGCATGATGATCAAGGATTCTAGAAAACAGTTCCCAAGTTTTTATTTATCAACTACATTGTGGAAGAGTTGAAATAGTGATATACTGTGCATACTTCCTAGTTCCTGGTGCTTCCATACGAGGTGGCATCTCTGTTTATATTTGCTTTGTTTTAAGAATACTTTCTGGAAACCAGAAACTTTTTATACTAATTAGTTATTTGCAGTCGAATCCAGTTCTTGAAGCTTTTGGCAATGCAAAAACTGCTAGAAATAACAATTCCAGGTGAGAACTTTCAGGCTTTCCACTGTTCAATTGTTTTACATTTTCCACAGCATTGGTTGAGCCATGTTTTTCATAACTTATATGTAATTGAATTCTTTGAAATTGGAATTGAACTTGGCAATTTATGTTCTAGGCGAATTAATTAATTGTTCAATCTAGCATTAGTATTTAGCTATTAAAATCATCCTTTATAAAGCATATTCCGAAGTAGCTATTAAGATGTGATGATCCATTCTGAGCATATTCGGCAGCAACTTTAATAAACTAATGTTCTGTTGGAAACAATGGTGCAGTCGTTTCGGAAAGTTTGTTGAAATTCAATTTGATGAGAGGGGGAGGATTTCAGGAGCAGCAATCAGAACTTATCTTCTAGAGAGATCCCGTGTGTGTCAGATTTCAGATCCTGAGCGTAACTATCATTGTTTTTATCTTCTCTGTGCCGCGCCACAAGAGGTGGGCATTTCCTTGGACTGTCTACTGCGCCAGTTGCTCTGTGTTCCTTGATTTGAGTCATTTTGATGACTAACTGATTTTCTGGCAAACTTAGGAGATTGAGAAATATAAATTGGGAAACCCCAAGTCTTTTCACTATCTTAACCAATCCAATTGTTATGAATTGGATGGTGTGAGTGATGCCAGTCGGTACATTTCCACTAGGAGAGCTATGAGTATCGTTGGAATAAGTGAGAACGAACAGGTCTGGAGGTTGCTTCACATCCTAATATATGATCCTCTTTGTTAATCAAGTTAAAAGCCAAAGAAGTAGGTATTTTTCTTGAAGAGTAATCTCTCTCTCCCCTATACTTTTGTAGGATGCCATTTTCAGAGTTATAGCTGCAATTCTTCATCTTGGCAATGTTGAATTTGCTAAAGATGAAGATGTTGATTCATCAGTTGTGAAAGATGAGCAATCCAAGCTTCATCTTCAAACGACTGCAGAGCTTCTCAGGTGTGACTAAAGCCATCCCTGAGTTTTTATTCATATTCCTATTTGTTTGCATATGAATGTCTACTGTACACTTGTTTCAGGTGTGATCCTCGGTCACTAGAAGATGCACTGTGTAAACGTGTGATGGTAACTCCAGAAGAAGTCATAAAAAGAAGTCTTGATCCTCTTGGTGCAGCAGTTAGCAGGGATGGTTTAGCCAGGACTATATATTCTCGCTTGTTTAATTGGTAAAAATATATCGGCTCCTAGCTCATCACATATTTACTATGACAGTGCCAATTATTTAATGTTCTTTTGGATAGTATAACTGTTATCGTATAATCAGGTTGGTGGATAAAATTAATGCATCCATTGGGCAAGATCCTACCTCTAAGTGTCTGATTGGGGTCCTTGACATTTATGGTTTTGAGAGCTTTAAGGATAATAGGTAAAACACATACTTTGATATGTAGTTTTTACTTGAGCCTCTCATACTTAATTCTGATTCAAACACAGACTTTGATATCTACTTGTCTTTACTTAAGCCTCTCATAATTCTGATACCTTGGGCAGTTTTGAACAATTCTGCATTAACTATACGAATGAAAAGCTGCAGCAACACTTCAACCAGGTATGAGGTTAGTTATATATTGTCTACTTTCGCAAATGGAAACAAACTTCATCATATAATCCTATTGTTGTAATGCCGTGCCGTTCAGCACGTATTCAAGATGGAGCAAGAGGAGTACACCAAAGAGGGGATTGACTGGAGCTACATAAATTATGTTGATAATCAAGATGTTCTGGATCTTATTGAGAAGGTCTATATCTTGCATTCCGCAACCCCTGCTTCTTTCTCTTTGACACTTGATGAATTTTAATTCCGGTTGTGTTTCTTCCTTCATAATTAAGACTACACACTATTTCGCAGAAGCCTGGTGGAATCATTACTTTGCTTGATGAAACGTGGTATGGTAGCAATTTGTGGCTTTTAAATTGAATTAGAAGTGTTAACCTAAGTGATGATGTTGCTTATGTAATGCAAACTCATTATTGCCGCAGCATGTTCCCGAAATCAACCCATGAGACATTTTGTGAAAAGCTTTATCAGACATTCAAAGATCACAAGAGGTTCATCAAGCCTAAACTGACTCGCTCAGATTTCACCATTGTCCATTATGCAGGAGAGGTGAGATGCTATTTACTTTTGCTGCTCTATTTATCTTCCTACACATTTATTTTTAAATTGCATTTTTAATGATTCCATTCCATTCAACTTCTTTCCAGGTTCTGTACCACTCTGATCAATTCTTAGACAAGAACAAAGACTATATTGTTCCTGAACATCAAGATTTGTTGAGTGCTTCGAATTGTTCTTTTGTAGCTGGCCTTTTCCCTCCATGTTCTGAGGATACGTCCAAATCATCCAAGTTCTCATCCATTGGATCGCGTTTCAAAGTACGTCTTTTTTTTTGGGGGTCTTTTCAATAATTCTTGGCACTGCAATGATAACATACCAAAAGTGTTTGTCAAATTTTTGCAGCTTCAATTACAACAATTGATGGAGATTCTACATTCTACAGTGCCCCACTACATTAGATGTGTAAAGCCAAATAGTTCATTGAGACCTTCTTTGTTTGAGAACACCAATGTCATTCAACAACTGAGATCTGGTGTAAGTAAATTTGGCACTTCTTCACTCTGGTTTATTTGTTAAATGTCTAATGATTTCGTACATATTTGTTTTAGGGAGTCTTGGAGGCAATCAGAATAAAATGCGCTGGATACCCTGGTCATAAAAGCTTTTCTGAATTTTTAACACGATTTACTATTCTAGCACCAGAGGTATCGAAAGGGAAGTAAGTGCTATAAAGAGAAAGGAGTTTTATGCTTGGATTGAATCAGGTTTGGTTCTAGTTTGTAAGTTTATTCTTGCAATTTGCATGCAGCTATGAAGAGAAAGTTGCATGCAAATGGATTTTGGAGAAATTGGAGATTACAGGATATCAGGTATTACCAGAAACACTGTCCAAAACTATTTAAGCGCTCAAGGCTACCGTACTAGCCTAAAACTAAGGTTTTAATTGGACACAATTTGGCAGATGGGTCAAACAAAGGTTTTCCTAAGAGCTGGTCAGCTGGCTGAGTTAGACGCGCGGAAAGCAAGGCTGCTTCGCAACTCAGCGGCAGTCATCCAGAGGAGGCTTAGAACTCATACTACTCGAAAAAAGTATATCGTGTTGCGGAAATCTTCAATTAAATTACAATCTCATTGGAGAGGTGAGTTCATAGTCAAATGTGAATCTTTTTCATGAAATGTGATAGATTTCATTGGACGCATGGTAGTTAAAGAATTTAACTGTATCTTTCTCTGTAGACTCTTAAGTTTTTGTTTCGAGTCTTGAACCTCTTACATGCACTGCTAGTGCTAGGATTCAATCAGCTGCCCATGTTATGGTTTTTGGTTCTAGATTTATCAGTACGTTACCTCTCGCAGGAAAACTTGCTCGCAAATCATACAAACGCATGAAACAGGAAGCTGCTGCTGTTAAAATCCAGAAAAATTTGCGTAGACAATTTGCTAGAAGAACGTATACCGGCATAAGGTCCTCTTCGGTCATTTTGCAGACAGGCTTACGAGCAATGGCTGCACGTAAAGAATTGAAATTTAGGGAGAAAACCAAGGCTGCAATTGTTCTTCAGGTTGTCAACTAGCCAATTGCTTGTTGCCTTTGTATGATTCCTGTGGTTGCTTACCCAATAAACTTTGCAGAGTTACTGGCGCTGTCATAGCGCTGTTTCATACTACAAGCAGCTTAAAAAGGCATCAGCCTTGTCACAGAGAAGATGGAGAGGAAAATCTTCCGGGAAAGAACAGAGAAACCTCATGATTGTAGGTGTCGGCGTATGCCAACTTTTTCAACCATATTTTATGCTCAGAGGATAACCATCTTTTTTCGTTCACAGCTAGAATAGGGCTTGATTACGAAAAATATTAATGGACCGCTTTAACGTAATAGTCGCCAACTTAGTTTTATATATTTATTAACCAAAAAGTTATAAGAAACCTTAATTGTTTTAATTATTATCTCAAGATGACATCAGCCAAACTTTATTTTGTTTCAATCATTGATGACGATATTCAAATCCCTAGTTCAAGCATATCCTTCGAGGTAAGGTGGGTTTTCCCCTCTGAATGCTCCTTAGAATAGCATGTTAGAGATGTGAAGCAGTTGAAGAATTAAACCTGGAAACTTTTTTTTAGAGAGGATAAGTTTACTTCTTGTATTTATAGGCTTGCTCACCTATTTCATATATAAGCACAAATAAGATAGTGAATTTGCGGTAGATAATTTTTCACTCTATGCTTTAGGCTTGTGGGTGCACGGGAATAAGCATGATTGAGGATTTGTCCTTTGATTTCTTTGATTTTATCACGATTTCTGTACTAATTTTTATAGGTTTTGGTCATATGTATCAAGCTCACATTCGTTTTGCTGCTTAGATAAACTTATTAAGTTAATTGTGTTGTTTTTCCATCTAGTACCTTTTTCAGTTTGGGAACCTGGAAATAATTAACCACTTGGTGCTGCTAATGAATTGCTATTGCTAGATAAAGCACCGAAAGCAACATCTTTTTTGTGTCTCCTGTGCTTGCTAAAGATGCACTAGATTCTCTTGGAGATTGCTATTTTCTCTTTTTCATCGCTAACGCGCAATTTTCCTTCATAGGAGGGTGAAGAAAACACTAGTTCTCTCCGAGAAGAAAATGATGAACTTAAAAGACAGTTTCAATCTGAAAAGCAGTCGAGGGTAAGGAATAAATTCTAATTAGCAATTTCCTCGTCTTGTAATACCTGTGCACCTTTGATTTCTCTCTTATCATCAAGAATCTGGTATTGAATGGATTCTGCAACCCTTCTTTAGTTGACTTTGATTCTTTATGCTATCTAACAATGAGCTCTGCTAACCATGTAAATCAGATGGTCCCGGAAGAAGCAAAGGAAACGGACATAAATGCTTCACATCATTCAATGGAAGATTTACCACATAATGCTTCACATGTCACGGAACTAGAAGCTCATTCTCTAAGCACCGAAACATCTGCTTATCCCCAAGACCCTGAAAGTTTTCATCCCAGAGCAGAGGCCGAGAGATTAAAGGTGATGGCGATACTAACTATTATGTTAAGATATCCCACCACTCGTAAGTGGTTGATCTAAGCAACTTTTATAAGAGACTTGCTTCCCGATCAAGAATAAGCTAGTCTTTTGGTGTCAAGATAGAATAACCAACGGAATGATTCAAAACGATAAATATAGTTAAGAAACATTGGTGTTTAAAATGAACGAAGAACCAAGGGATGATAGCTGTTGAAAGCTAGCATATTATATAGTAATTTGATCTGGTGTTAATTGATTATATACCTCAAACGAGCCTAGTTATCTCGATTCTTTTCTGTTGATAGCTTATAATTCATTCATGCTTGTTCATATATTAATTTGCTAATAAATTTTCTCATCTCCTCTTTAATTATCTAATGCAAAGGCTAATAAATGAGTTGCACAGGCCTTAGTAAGGACAGAAAAGCAAAGAGCTGATAATGCTGAAAGAAGATATGCTGAAGCACTGGAATTAAGTGAGAAAAGACGAAAGAAATTAGAAGAAACCGAAAGAAGAGTTTATCAACTTCAGGCCTCTTTGAACAGGTAGAAGCAGTGCGAAAGACTTGAAATCACTTGTATCATGTTCCAGTTTAGAACTGGAAGCAAATTATAGATTTCAACAGTGCATCTGTGAATATATATGTACATGAAGTAACATGTTCACAATAGGCAAGCGTACTTCATGTATGACTAATACTATATCTGGTCTAGTGTGTCTCAGGATGTTGTATTCCATGTCAGATCAATTTGCCGAGCTAAAGACAATCCTGAATATGTCATCAAGCTCGACTTCTTCTAGATTTATTGCTCCGAGGGTGCGGATTGATCCTCCTTCTGATGACTCGGATGTCTCATCCAGTGATTCTGATTTCACTTTTCCAGCTCCAGTTAAAATTCCAGCCTCAAACAAATCATCTTCTCGCAATTCTAATGCCTTTCAACTTATGGTTCAGGATATTTCAACAACAGAAAATTCAGGTTAGCTGGCTTCGAACTGTATCTGCAATTATGACTCTTCTGGAACTTACCACATTCAAGTGAGCTTGCTAGCTACTTGATTGGAACTGTCTCACTGAGGAAGATGTGTTCTTGAAATTTTGAACTTATAGGAAATTTTCACGAGTCCATGATATTGTAGTTCCCGCACTCAATTAATCAAGATTGTAATATTTCTATTTTTTTGCGGATTTGTTTTGATAGATGATAACTTTCTTTCTTTTGGTTTGCTTCTTTTTTAATTTTCGGTCTTGCCGATTGCATTATGCAGGTTCTGAGAAGTGGGATAGTGATAAAGGAGCATTTGATGACTACTTCTGATGCAACTTCTTGTAGTAACTTGACCTCCTAATGTAGAGCACTTAACATAACTAGAAACGGACCTGTTAGGCTTATCGAGTAGACGCCAACAATCAGTCATTAGACACGAGAGCATGCATGGCAAGATTTTCTCTCAGAATTTGTCAGGCCAATTATTAGTAAAGCATTACCTCAATGAAATGTAAATTTAATGTTAGTTTCACTAACGTAGGGAGTAACTAGGAATTTCTACACGGAGTGCTGAAAGGGCAAGAAGAAAGCTATCTTTTAGCAACATACACCAATAGTAAATTTTCGTTTTGTTTTGTTTTCTCATGTCTGTTGTTGAACAACTTCGACACTACGTGATTGCTCATTTAATGACCGATGTATTTCATGAAATTCGGGAGATCGATCTTTGATCGAGTGAGATAGCAAAAATAACATGCAATCCACTTCGTGAGCCATTACTTGTCAGCTAATTAAACATACTTTAATTAAGCCAAATGTCTTAAAGACAGTTCTATAATTTTTTTTTTGAGTACAATGAAAAATAAACAGAAAATCAATCGCTAGACTAGCGCATCTCCCGCCGGTACACAGCTCCGTGCTTTTCCCGGTGCATCCTATAATTTATTAAATTAGCGAGTAAATAGGTAATTTATTTGGTACAAAACTTGTTTGAGAAGTATCTAAGCAACTCTTGCCAGTATTTGTATGTTTATCGCGCAGACTTGTCCTGCCAACTCTGCAAAGTGATTTTCATATATCATGTATGCTTATTAATTATATCACTGTCGTAACAACTTACGTAAAATATATCTCTCTCTCACTCACATGCCTGCGCCTTAGTTCTCGTTATTTGTCTTTTCTGGTTTGCTTCCCTTATTATATTAGTTTTTTTTTTCGTTTTATTATTGGATAGTTTGAGCTAGTAAATGATGGAGTTTCATCTAGGACTAACTTCAACTCTTAATTGCGTCAGTCGCATTAAGAATCTAGAATTATATAACCGTGCAATGTCAAAATTTAATATAAAATTATGATAACTTTATGTTTTTTCTCCCTAAAAATTAATGTTTTAAAAATCGAACAAGATATTCAACCGGTCGAAAAAAGATTTAAGGTTTAAAGATTCAACAGATGTTAAACTACTATAAAACCGGTATATAATAAATAAAAGTAAAAGTTATAAGAATAAGTAATAATAAAATATTTCATTGAAATAAAAATACACCAATGTCTATTATTATATAATAAAAATAAAAAATTAAATTATCTTAAACAAAATTACTTATCTATACTAAATTAATAATTAATAACCTTTTTAATGTCATTCTTTAAATATACTTTTAAAAATTTTAAACATCAATTCTTAACACATTCTTAAATTATCCTAAACAAAATTAACTCTCTCACTAAATTACTAATTAATATGTTTTTAGTGTCACTCATTATATATACTTCTTTAAAGTTTAAATATCACTCTTTAACATATTCTTAAATTATCTTAAATAAAATTAATTATCTATACTAAATTATTAATTAATAATATTTTTATGTGCTTTTTTTAATATACTTCTTTAAAGTTTAAATAATCTTCTGTTTTGAATTGAATTTTGATCAACAAATAGTATATTTTTAATATCATAAAAATTAAATTTTACTTCGTCTTATTTTAAAATTTTAAAATTTATTTAAAGTATAATCTATTCTCTTCATAATATAGTAGTGGACAAAAAACTAGAAAATTAAAACTTAAAACAAAATAAAATTTTTCATTAACATTAATTGTGCAATTTCATTCTTTTTATTTACAGTTTTGTAATTGAAAAAAACCAAAGAGGGTAGTAGTTTTGCAAACTCTTCGATTCGGCCGCGGTTACTTGTAAGGTTCTGCTGCAGTTACTTGTAATTGTATTTGTCGGTTATTAGATATAAAGTAATTGTACGAATAATTGTTAATTTTTCTATACCAAATGAATACATAAAAAATAAATAAGAAATTAAACAGATCAATACCAAAATTTGGTAACGTAGTTCGACACACCTTGCTTACGCCTATGGAGCCCTCACTCAGTTTAATACTTTCACCGAAGTACAATAGATTTACACAAGGCTTTATTAAATTGAAACTACTCAACCCTTGATACTATTTCTCAACCTCACTTTCCGTGAAAGAATTTTATACCCAATAGTACGACCGTCTCGCACTAACCTAAATAGAGGATTTTCTCAATCAATCTTTTAACGAAACAATAATAAACAAATAACTCAAGTTATTAGAATAATAAAGAACGACAACTAAATACATTTGAGATAAAAAGGAACGACTTCCCGATAAATTCAACTCCTTCTAAGACAGATCTAAAAGTTGTTCACCAAGATAATTGTCGTAGTCTGCTGCTGGGATTTTGAGCCTAACTTTCAATCGTGAATCTTCAAAGGAAGCCACTCAAACCACACTTCATAAAACTGAAAGGAAGCACCAAAATGACTGTAGCGCCCCTTACCATAGAGTACCCACCGGAACGCCCGTAGGTCATTCCGGTACGTATCTTATGATAAGAGACCACTACTGACAACCACCACTAAACTCCCCATGGCATCACAATAATAAACAGTAATAATAAATTG
>JANZLC010000004.1:13153073-13163869 GCA_026413385.1 Erythroxylum gracilipes
TTATGTATTTTGGGTCCTTGAACTCTCATGATGTATTATGGCTTGAAATGCCTTTAAAGCTTTGTTACAAACTCTTATCTTGTTATTAATGGAATTGCAATGTGGATTTTGGAAAACTGCTTGGGTTTGTAAGCTTTCTTTTACTTTCTAAATTTTCACGGCTATCTACCTCATTCAAGTTTTATGTTACGTGTCCGATGTTGGGCTCCGGTGATGGGGTCCAACATCCTTGCTTAGTCTCTTTTCTCAAATGATGCGCTATCTTCCCAATTTTTGGATTATATTGTAATTTACCTTTCTGAGCAGCACAAGTCATACAAGATAAGAGGTTAATAGTAACTGTAAAAATAAAAATGCAAAGAAACTAAGAAACTAAAATAGTTCCTCGGTAATGGCGCCAAATTTTGGTCGGGTTGTCAAAGCCCCCAAAATAAATATGATTCTCTAAACTTTTTGTAGTATTGGTGGAACCAGGTCGAATCCCTAGAGAACTAAAGACTAGTTTCTCAATTTTAAGTAATAAAAAATTAAATTAAATCAACTGAATATAAAAGTGAGAAACTCAGGATTACCAAACTCTGATTTAAGGGAAGGATCTTATCTAATTGTAACATTGATCATTGGTCTAAAAAGAATATTTTCACGATTTAAGCAGTTAGTCCAAAACATATTAGGATAGTAGTAATAAGTCTCAAAATTTCCTAAATTAATTAGTTCAAACCCAGCATCCATTGACTGGGTGTAATAGCATTTTCGTATCAAATAAATGATAGCAATAAATTTAGTGAAAAAGACTAATCCTAAATTAAATAATTAAGATAGCTACAATTATTCAACTTAGTTTTCTTGTTTATCATACGTTAAATATGTAATTTCTTAAATAACCTATTTGCTACTTGTATCAATCCTTCATGACAATTACGAATCATTGAATTCCTAAATAGCGATAGACTAATCAATATTACATTAAATTGTCAGGTTAACCAATATTAATCATTCATGAAATATGAGAACTCAAAATAAGAAATACTTGAATTAAAATATGAATAAAAGGTAAGAACACAAAACCTCACAAGGTTACACCTAGAATATCAAATCCTCTTAAATCAGGAGTTTAGCCACACATGGCTTTTACTTCAATAACAAAAATAGAAGAAAGATTAAGAATTGTGAAAAACGTAAGAAGAGATAACCCTTTTATGTTGTGACTAATGTCCCTTTTATAAGGTTTTATAATATAATTCTAACTTGTAAAGATGTTTATCTAAAACAAATTCAAATTCGTACATGATAAGGATAGAAGGAAGTTTTCCAGTGCCAACTCTTCAAGTGATCAGCCTTATCCATCACAACAATCTCTTTACTTCATCCAAAATTCGTGATTATCATCAATAGAGTCCCGATTTGATGCAATCTCTACTTTTCATCTCCTAAAATAAAACAAATATTAGTTGTCATATTTACGCACCAAAATAAATCTAAAATAAAGGAGATAATATAAAATAATATAGCAAGATAACATCTTATCACCCATCGTCCCAGTCCCCATCATCTTGTTATCTAAGTCTTAATTAACTTCTTCACCAACTTCTTCATCAATATGTTCATCAACATCACTAACTTCTTCATCAATATATTCATTAGCCTCACCAACTTCTTCATTAATATGTTTATTTTGAATATAATCCATCATAACACCACAACTTCCCTTTTCACTTTCACTATCTCCCTCCTTTCCTCTGGTTATAGGTGAAATCTTTGAAGCAAGTGTTAAGGTGTCTAACAAATGGTTTATATAAACATAAACCGTTTCATGGATTTCATAAGGTTAAGGAGCATGAGATAAGTTTAGTTTGGTCTAATAAGTCTCAACAACTTATTAAATTTTGTATGCTATAATATGCTTTGTGAACTTAAAGGCATCCTAACTTCTTACTCGTGTCATATACTTGTTAATGGCTAATATAATTGAGGCTAAGTTTTTTCAAAAATTTATTGTTTGACTATCAACATATTTCAACTCAAGTTCTACTACAAAATTTCCTCATAAAACAACCTTATACAATTAGATTGAGCCATTATACACTTTTTATAAAGGGAAATGATGGTTATTTGTTAAAATAATCTGTTAAAAGTACATATCAAGCCCATCGGTTTCAAACTTAAAAATACATGTAAATTCTGTTTCAATATTTAGTAACATAAGATAGAATATAGCCATACTTTTGGATGCATATTCACATTGCTTTATTTAGGAACACAAAAAGGTAAATGCAATTTACTAAAGAAAAAACACAAAGAGGAAACGTTTTCGTATAATAGTGGTAATGGATACTAAATGTTTTAAAGTTTCACCCCAAAACTAGGAATTCGCTCATGATTTAATTATATGTAAATTTTTACTTGTGTTCATCCCATCAACTATTGAAGTGACGTTGAACATGTCTGTTCAGAACAAACCACTAGGAATCTAGTTAAAACTTCACAAACTAGTTAAAATCTTCACAAACGATCTAAAGCAAAAGAAACATAATATTGAATTACAAGTGTCAAATAAAGCATACATGCTTTCTAACTGAAATTCAATTTCCAACTCAAAGAAGCATTTATCCTAAATTATGTAAGAGCAAATATATGGTTATCTTAATACACAGTCGTTCAATCTTGTGTTATGGAAATTCAAAGTTGTGATTCAATTAGATGTAAGTTTCCATCACTGCAAGTCTACTTGACATCAAAATCATTATTATCTTAATTTCTTTTGTTCAATGATCTATCATAGTGTTAAAAGCAAGAACAGGTTGGAGGAAAGATCTTTATGAAGTTGGGAGGCTTTAATCATCTATTTCCCATCACAAGCTACATTTTAGTGTCATTTAAGTAACTTTAATATATATGACAAACACAAACCATACGAGAAAAACAATAACGTTAAAAAGAAGTCAGCCATATTAGTGATGGAAATGGTTTCTCGGCAATTGATTGTATGGCCCTAGCCTAAAATATCCCATATACGTCAATGCAATCGTAAACCATGATAGATCAAGCTTATGGTTTCGTATCAAGATGATGGTTTTGCATTTCCTATTAACAAATCTTGAGGTACTGAAGAAATTTTAGATCTCTATTATTACACTGTCATAATGTTGTTGGGATAACTAATCCTAAAGTGCCTAACTTTTTGAATTTTTTTAATCCAACACTCAATTTTTAAAATTTTTCAATTGAGTGGCCAACTTTTTAAAACCTTAACTATTCAGTTCAAAATATTAGTTCTATTAGTAATTTGCATATTTGATTAATGAAATATTTTTCATTCATGTCATTCATGTCATGTAAATGTCTACTTAGAAAAATAATGGTCATGGTTAGACTAGAGTAAAAAGAAGTTTTTCAGGTGGACACTTACATATCATAAACAACAAAGATTCCGTTAGACAATAAATTACTAATGGAATTAACATCTTGAACTGAACTGCTAAGGTCTTAAAAGGTTGGCCACTCGATTAAAAATTTAAAAGCTTAAGCACTAGGTTGAGAAAATCCTAAAAGATTGGCCACTTTAAGATTGGTTATCTATCCTAAAGTGTTCAACCTTTTGAGATCTTTTTAATTCAATATTCAAGCTTTAAAAATTTTCAATTGTCTGACCGACTTTTTAAAACCTTAACAATTTAGTCCAAAATATTAGTTTTGTTAATAATTTGCTAATTATTCTAATAGAATATTTGTTGGCCATGATATATTGATGTCCATTTGAAAAAAAATAGTAGCCACGTTTAGATTAGAAGATAAAGAATTTTTTTAGGTAGACACCTATATATCATAAACAACAAAAATTTCTTCTGCGAAATCGGCTAATTACTAATAGAATTAATATTTTGACCTAAACTGTTAAGGTTTTAAAAGGTTGGTCTGAAAATTTTAAAAGCTTGAATATTGGATTGAAAATAAAAAAAGTGGGGTACATGAACACATGCCATTAAGAACGTGTGATTGAGACTAGAAATACAAGAGAGATCAATACCTTTCAAACTGAAACAAAAAGCAAAGCAAAACAAGCACTGAAAGCTAAAACAGAGTAATATTTGTAAGTTTTCAGGAAGAAAAGAAGAAGAAGATGAAATAGACGAAGAAGATCAGAATAAGGGAGACCCGATGTTTGTGAGAATGACTCATTGGTACCGAGAGTCAATTCATTCATTCATATGTTTGTTTCCGTACATTTGTATTTATAGATGCAAGAGAATCAATTGACAACAACATTTAACTAATTTATTCTTCTGTTAGTTTGTTGCAGATTTGTTATATCCAGCTGTGAAGATTGGGGAAGCTCTCTCGGTGTGCACCACATAAGCTTCTCTTGTTGGGCTGGTCTATGATCCATTACAATATATATGTGCTCAATGAGAATGAAGTGTATTTGCCTTTCTAAATATCTTTTATAAGATGTCACTCTTATTCACGATTTGCACTTGGTAACCAAGAAATTGGAATTAATCATGAGAACTAATTACAAATATGTTAATATAAAAACAAACGACCGACAATATTAGGGAATATGCTTGCAGGCACGCAAGTGAGTTTTAGAGTGCCACTATTTAATATTTATTGAAACCTAGAAAGCTCTTTTTCATTAAGTGGAATGAAGATGCACGATCAAATCGTAAGGATATATATTATGAATGTTATCTTGTCAACAACTCAGGAATATTGACCAGTATATATAGGAATTTGCACAATCCCAAAACCAGATAATCTTCTCCATTATGAACATAATTTGCCTAATCGCTTGTTGTTTTGTTCTACACATTTTAATTAACGAGATCGAATTAATGGAGGACAAAATTTTAATAATGGGGTATGATTGAAATTCCAAGAAAAGGTGTCAAAATTGTCAATACAAAGCCAAAAGCAAACAAACAAAATTGCTTTCTAAACCTTTGGACCTGAAACTACCTTGCTCCTTATTATATGTTAAGCGTACAAGCAAGAAATCCAAAGAATACATTGATTGATGTAGAAAACAAAAACCTACTGTCTGCAGCTCCTTCAAGTACCAGGAATGTCACCAAATGTTACTTGATTATTTTTGTGTGCATGTTTAAGAAATATGTCACCAAGTGTTACTATAGTAGCTTGATTAACTTATCCTTTTTCATATCAAGAAAAGTAGGCATGAAAGACTGACCTTGCATCATGTTAATGCCATGGTGCAATATCATTAACGCAATGATGCAATCAATTATAGCACAAACATAAGCAGGCTCAAGTAATCTGCAAGGACATGAAAAGACCATCAGTCTATCAGATTTAAGTGATTAATTACTTTATAAAGAATGAAAATGATAAGAAACATCAGAAAATTCAACCAGCACATTCTTCAGAATTTTAACATTGAACTTCAAGACTGTTCACTATTTATGCTGGAAGATGTCAACCCTCAAGAACGATACAAAACCTTGGGTGATTATAAACTACTAGATTATGGTAAATGCTTGCAGATGGAAGGCATTAAATTAGTAGCACACATAATGAATAATGATTAATAGCTAGTGTCATAGAGAGTTTAGGCGTTTATACAAAGATCAATGGAACTGGGAAGCGAAAGGAAATAGAGGCTACGCAAGCATAGATTGACTAATAAAAGGTATATATTGGGGAACGATATGTTGTCTAATATTCAATTTGTTTAAAAAATTGGATGTTGTGTGTTCAACTGAATCTAAATGGTCTGTCGATAATAAGTTTCTGATTCAATTTGCCAGCCTTCCTTCTGTGGGAAAAGTATTCATTTCCAATTTCTTTGAAGTTCGAACTTTTAAACATAGTTGACGATCAGTGGCTATTTGCAGTGTTCTGCAATTGAATAGGAAAAACAGTCTTATCCAGATAGGGGAAAGTGACAATAAGCAGACCCACTTTACTAACAAGAATATTCATGCATCAGTTACAAAGTTTGTTGCAATGGATAGGACGTTGATGGGATGAATCCATAGTGTTCTTTTCGTGCATATCTTATGATTCTTGGTTAAACAATTAGGTTTGTTTTTTTTTTAAAGCAAATTATACAAAAGACTAAAAGTAACCTCTTCAATCATAAAACTACAAGGAACTGTGCGACACTTAATCAGTGTAAGCTGAACAGGATCTTGAATGAAAGAAGGGCAACAGACATCACTTACAAAGGATCAAATTATAAACGTCTTATAGAATCCATAATCTAGGGTTACATAGGGGATGAAAGCGAACAAAAATACCCTTCATAATCCTTTTCATCTGAATTTAACACCGAAAACTAATCAATCATAAATTGATTTCTCCCCTCTTCATACGGATTCAAAAGAAGATTCTTGTCCTGCCATGTCTATAGTTAATTTCAGGAAAGAGGTGTCGAAAGTTTTTAAGCTTGACTGAAACAAGCATAACTCCATAAATAACCATTCACTCTGTTTTGCTGGAACACAAGTAGAAGAAAACCATAGCTGTACATAAAAAACCAATACTTTTATATGTAGTGAGGGGCTGATATACGTATACAATATTAATAATGATGATGACCAAGTCTAAGTTCCAAATCTAGTTCATCTTTTCTGCCGTCTTCTCTTTTCTCTTCGTGTGATGGACCTATCTCTAAGCTTAAATTTCTCGACCAATCCTCTCCAAATGGACTCAAATGCTGAGGGCTTTGTACACACAAATCATCTATATGTTGGGCATGCTGTGACCTAACCTCCCATGTGGATGGTGGAGGAAAGTATGTTTGATAATTTATATGTACCTGCTGTGACATAGGATAGTGGGGTGGGTGGCTTTGAATTGCAGAGTAAGCTCTAAAGCTTGAATAATCGTCATCAACTTTGCTTGAAATCGAATCAACTGAGCTAGGGCTTGGTTTGGCTCTATCTTTCCGGTGAATATTCATATGCCCTCCTAAAGCCTGAGCTGAGGTGAAGCCTCTCTTGCAAAACACACACTCATAGGACCGAACCGTGCCTGGCGAATCATCATTAATTTGCTCCGACAGATCAGTCTCTTCACTCGAGCTCTTTGAATCTTCCATGGGGAATTTCTCTGATAAAGACTGAATATTAACTATGTGATATATACTAGGACAGAATACTAAAGAGGTGGGGGGGATAATATATAGATCAGAAGAAGAGCTTCACGGGATAAAAGACTAAGAGGTGGAGGGGATAATATATAGATCAGAAGAAGAGCTTCACGGGATAAAAGACTAGAGACAAAGAGAAGACATAAGACATTGGCTACGTAGGTGTAAGTGTGTTAAGGTTTGAGAAAGAAAAGTCTGTATTTTAGATTTACGCTGGACGTTTTTTTGTGTGTGAGCCGGCACCTGTTTAATTGGTACCCTACAGACATATTTAATTATTTTAAGAGATAATTATCTTTAACTTGACTACCTATTACAGCGTCTTGTTGCTTTCCATCTATGTTAGTCTTCCTGATTGATTTGACGCGGTTGTCGTTTTGTCATATTTCTCCACTACATTTATTTATGTACATACGTATATATACGTTGTGTCTAATTAAAAGTCTATGATCTGGTTTTATCCTTCTCAATACTCGGCCAGACTATTCACATTGATGTACGTTTGGGCGGCTAAAGCAACAAACATGCGTTTAGTTAGTTTGATTTTTTTACCACAATAAAGATGGCAAGATGCGAACCGCTGTTTGAAACTCAGTGATTTCTTACGTTTCTTTTACTTTTGCGTAATTACGATAAACTCTTTCAAGTATCTAACGTAGTAAGTTGTAATTCAACAGGTTTATTTTATAATTAATAATTTTATTTATAGAGGCAAAGAAATTTTTATTTTTTTTTCTGTAGAAAATTGGTTGATACACTACTTTATAAGTAAATGAAAAAATCTTTTTAATCACTATTTAAAATATTAATATTTTATTAAAGTTTGAATCTTACTTTATTATATAAACATCGTATTTTAATAAATACGTAATGATCTTCTAACAATCTATTTGTTGTTGGTAGTGTTTTATTGTAATAAATTCGTTATGCATATATATAAGTGACGTACGTGACTAATTTTTTTTTTTTTTTTGAAGACTAGAAAGCTTTGCAATGTACAAAACAAGAAAAAATAGAGTAAACAGGCCTAAAGTTTCAACCAAGCCATGGTATATCAGATTTTCTGTGCGTAAAATAGCAATGTATACACATACATGTATCCCATCTCCATCAGGATATTATGTTTGGAGAGTGGCTGATTCAAGTAGCCAGATAAAACGGTCGTTGGAAACAGTTTTAAATAATGGCGAACTTGCTCTTGCTTATATGAATGTAGGCCATTCAGGCTCTATCCCAGGAACTTCCCTTTCTTTACCATTTATAAAATTGTAAAAATTGCTAAATACACGTATTACATTCGTTTACCTGTACATAAAGTTATGACCAAATTAAGCAACGCTGAACTTAAACCAGGAGCTTGGCTATGACATTGCTGAGGAAAGGTGTGGGAACCTTCCTACCTGACATCATGAGCTTGAAACAGGTCCTTTTTGTAGCTTCTGCTTGTCTTTAATATCGTCTTTTAAACCCTAGTAATCCTTCACTAAAGGAAAACACATCACCGTTCATGCTATCACAATCATTTTCAAGGAATTATTGTCAGGATATTATCAGGTGTTCCAAAACTTTTGAATTTTGGCCGAGATGAAGAGTTACGACAATTGACTATAGGCTGCTTTTGCCATCAATAAAAGTTTTTTTTTATCTGCTTGAAAATTGCACTTAGAATATAATTTCCCCCGTAAGCATTGATCGTCGACTACGGTTATTAGAATACCATTTTTTGATGAAACAAAATTCTGCTTATAGCTCCTCCTAGCTGAAAATTTTCCATTTATAATTACGTTAATCTGGCTAATGATGCGAATTCGAGTTTTGGGTCTAGTCTAAAATTCTTAAGTATATTCCTAAATTTTCTTCACTAATATTCAATAAAGATACTTATCAATTAAATATATCGAGTAAAGATACATACGCCAGGAGCAGATGGTCCATGCAGGCCAAAAATATTGTTTTTGTTCATTAGGGGGGTGGAAATTGAAGGTTTCACGGATACTGGCAACACTGAGACTCGTGCAACATCACTACGTATATGACACGTCACTTGTTTTACATATTTGTCAGGATTAAAGCCCAAGAAGGTGGACAAATTTTTCCCTCCAACTCATTATTACAATTACAGCCATTACAATATTATCTTTGATTGACTCTAATTGCAAGCCCTTTTGAACCCATGTGAGAAACATGCCACTCCTAACGACACATCTCATTTCAGTAGGCAAAAGGTCTTATTCATTGTGGGATTAGAAGATAATCACAGCTCAATCTCCATTTCACATTGATTAAATTTAACAAAAGATTGTAATTTCCTTTCTGTTCTTTACGAGATGGAAAAGCACATAGTGTGATAGTGGTTCAAAAGTTCACAAATAGACATGACACATAAATCACTTGCATAGACTAAATTTGTTTTCTAAGGCTTTGTCTGGAAGTGCATCACCGGATTTAAAATGACACGGTCAAAGGGTAGGAGAAATGGGCTTTAACACGACTTGGTCTATATATACCAAAGAAAATGATAAAGGAGAAGGGCTAGGCCGAGAGACATGGACAATTACCAAGGACAGGGCGACATCAACGTGAGTGATGGAGCTCTGTATTTCTTTTATTTTTAATTCTTACCGAATCACTTGTCTTTTACCTTTGATCAATGTTTGCGGGTGGTGATGATAGTTACTCTTGGTGGAAACGCTTTCCCCTTAAACCTTTAAGTGTGGTTGTTCTCTTTGAACCAGAGAAATGAAAGAAAGCATATTGGAAAGTTTAAATTACTCATGATCTTTGGGACTTTTTTTCAGATCCACTCGAGTTCTGCAGCTGACTCTCAAAAATGGCTAATATGGGGTGGATCTAGAAATTTTTTTGAGTGGGACAAAAAAAAATTTTGTTCTCAAAATTTAAAATGAAAAATTTTTATGGGGGCAAAACTTTTAAAAAAAATTGTAAGGGCAGAACTTAAAATAAAATTTTTTCTTGGGGTAAAACTTTAAAAAAAATATTGTGGGGGCATTTGTTTAGGGAGCTAGGGAAATTTTGTAGCTCCGCCGGTCCACAATTACGATCTTTTTCGAAGTCGATGTTAATTCCACATACCTCATCACTATTGCTTTATGTGGTAATACAGGAGAGGTTATTGATTGGTATCGTATCAAGCATAAATCCAACCCTTTAAGTACGGGACAAGAGAGCTGTTAGCTGTAGAGCAAAACTTTTAACTATTGCAATTGAATATCAGTTTTTTCTAAAAGCAATCTACTGATCATAGCTGAGGTTTAAACCATTGGTATCACATATGTTTGATGTTTTAAGATAAGACTGCATCATACACTTACAATTGATTACTTACGAATTATTGTTATTATTTACAGGCTAAAGGAAAAGTTCTCTTTTCCAAAGTATCATTTATGAGTTTCTTTTTAAAAATTTTCCTTTTATTATGTTGTCAGCTCATTTCAAAAATTGTACAAATTATTATAATTTTAAAATGAAACTATCAACAACAATAACCTAATTTTGTTTATATAAGTTTATAAGTTTAATGTAGATTATCTCCTCGTGGATGACCCAATCCTTCTTTTTGTATCTCTCACTAACATATAATGTGATTAATTGATTAGAATTTTGTAATGCTCATACTTGTCCAATAATCTGTATAACCAACAGTCTATAAGAATTTATTGTT
>JANZLC010000004.1:13183899-13207490 GCA_026413385.1 Erythroxylum gracilipes
TGGAAGAAGAAAGCAAAAGGAAATAAAGAGTTTTCTTTTAAGAGAAATAGCAAAGACGAAGTCAAGAACGAGAAGACATTTGTCATTTGCTACGAGTGCAACAAACCTGGACACTACAAGTCTGAATGTCCGTTGCTGAGAAGAAAACCAATGAAAAATAAAGAAAATAAGAAGTGCATGATGGAAACATGGGAAGATTTGGATTCGTCCGAATCTGATTTTGATTCAGAAGCATCAATTCAAGCAAATATATGCTTGGTTGCTGAAAAAGAAGGTGACGAGGAGGTAACTTCTAACTTTAATGAATTACAAGATGCATATTTAGAATTGTTAGAAGATTCACATGCTATACTAAAGCAGTATAGATCATTAAAGAAAAAGTTTGTTGAAAACTTGAGGAATACGGAAGTGTTACAAAAAGAAAACGTCTGCCTGAAGAAACAAGTAGACGATATGAAGAAAAAGACGATATGAAGATCTCATCATTCTTTCAACTAATCTAATTATGCCTTTGGAGAGGAATAAATTCACAAACCAGTACATATGCAAGGAGCTTAAAATAAGCTTTATCAACATCAATCTACCAATATAATATAGATCTTTATTACACCAATTACTTAGCTTTCTTTGTATCTTCTCTATTAAAGGAATACATTCTCTATATTAAAGTCTTTTTGTAGACACAAGTAATCTAAGATAGGTAAATGGGGGTTCATAATTTGAAATCCTGAAATTTTTTATAACCAATTAACATCATTCATTAAACTGAAGGAGAGAAATAAATGGCTTTTACTATATTTTACTTCCAAACGAAATAGCTCCTTAAATATATGTAAGGAAGTTATCAGTGTGTGGAATAACCTATCATGGGCCTTAAAAAGAGTAAGAGATCATCTACAAACATAAGTTAAATAATCCAACCTCCTTACACTTGCCATAGTAACCAAAACTTGGATTTGAGAAGTTGTTGTGCCTTACCAATTTGGACAAGGCTTCCATGAACAATATAAATAGGTAGGAGGAGATTGGATCCCCTTGTCTTAGACCTTTTCCTCTCTAAAGAGTCTTATCAGTTTCACATTTACAAGTATGCTAAATGAAATTCAAGTAATGAATTTCTTAATATAGTTCCTAAACTAACTTGGAAAAAGAAAAACCTAAAGTATTCATTTGATAATCCCAACTAATTAGATCATAAGCCCTATTGAAGTTCATTTTTAAGGCACAAATTTTTGGGTGAACTCTTTCTTAAGTAACGTTTAAATAACTATTGAACCAATAATATATTGTCTCTAATCATATTTCACTCCAAAAATGCCCCTTATGAATCACTTATCAATTGATACAAAACCATCCTTGTCCTTACAATAAGTAATTTTGATATAACTTTATTAAAAAAAGTTACAACATGATATTGGTCTATGAATACCAAGAGAAACTGGATTATAGTACTTTGGTATTAAACATATAAAATTCTTATTAAGCTCCTATAGCATCTTACCATTCTCAAAGAACTCCAATATGACATCAATAACCAGATTTTTTATCCAAAGCTAAGCTTTAAGGAAGAAAAAACCATTAAAACCATCTTGGCCTAGAGCTTTATATGGGTTTAGTTTAAAGAACAATCTCTCCACTTCCTGAGTAATGAATGTCCTATAAAAGACTTCCTCCATTCCTTACTAATCCAACAACTAATAAAGGAGCTTAATAATGGTAATAAGATCTACTTGAAGCTTAAAAGCTAATGATTTCCTTAAAGAATATGTAAGCTTTTTCTTTTACCTCCACTTAGGAAGTAACATGTTCTCCATTTAGTTTGATCAAAAAGCATATCCTATTGGTGATGCTTTTAGATTTTACTAAATTACAAAAGAATTTTGTATTCTCATCCCCCTTTTTGATCTAGTAATCCAAGCTTTTTAATTCATAATAGAGTTATGAAATATAACTATGGTGTACTCATTCACTACTTTCTTCTCCTCTTCACTTAAGTTATAGTCTGCATGATGTAGGTATAAGGCTTCCTTTGCAAGGATCATTCTACTTTTAGCTACTTTAACATTATTCCTAGCATGCAAAATCCTTTTTAGATTTAGTTTCTTTAGTTCCTTCATGATCAATTCAAGTTTTCTTACACATACATAAGTTATACATCCCTTGATCACTAACTTCAGGCCTATAAGAATTGCCTAATTGAATCCATCTTCCTCTACTAAAGAGTTATTGAATTTGAATGGAATTTTTCTCCTCCATTTGTTCTCCATATCTATAGATGGCAAAGGGTCAGGCTCGGCCAGACCACTGTTACTATAACTCGGGCCTAAAGTAGGGGGCTCAAGCTTGAACCTGATTAAGCCTGAGCCCGACTAGGCCCAAGGCAGTTCGGCCTGAACCCAAACACAATCGATGTAGCCTAAACCCAAATCAACGTAGCCTTAAATATTTTTGATTAAAAACAAAAAATTATGTCATTTTTAAAAAAATGTCATCATTTTGCTTATAACTGTCGATTATTAGGCCAGGCTGGGCCTAGGTAGCTCGAGCTTGAGCTTGACCTAAGGCCTAATCAACCAGATCTTGCTTATTGACTTTGGGCTGGGCACAGACATGTCAAGCTAGCTAAATCCAATTTTTATCTTTATCCATACCCTTTATGATTATTAGGGAGTGATATGAAATCAATAAAGCTTTAAACATAGCTTTACCCTTAGCGAGTTTCTTTAACCAATCTTCATCAACTAAATTCCCTATATAATTTTTTTCTCAATATCCAACTTACATTTTATTTTTTTCTCAAAGAGAATAAACAAGCTTCCATCTTCAAATTAGTAACCCCTATTTTTTGCACACATTCCCTAAATTCATGTTAAATTATCCCAATCCCACATATCCCTAGGCTTCATCTCTGTGAAGAACACTATTTAAATTCCCTAATATAAGCCAATGTACTTACATTGTTGGATGAATACTCATTAGCTTTTCCTATAGGAGCCTTCTTTGTAAGCTATAGTTGGAGCCACACATATAGGTTATATTTATTCATGTAATTACCTTGAAGCATTCCTAATTGTTACATGCACCATCTGGTTACTAGAATCTTTTTGAGAGTCATAAAGATTCATAAGTCAAAACTATGTGTCTATAATGATGGGGTTGGTGGTTGGATAAGAATGTTTAGTAGTTCCCTAGATCTCAAGTTAAAAGATATTCTCTTGCTTAAACTTTGTTTCTAATATTCATATCAAAATTGGCTTTACTTAGAAAACAAAATCTTTCAAAGTTCCTAATTTCTAAAGTACAATTTACATCAACTAATAATTAAGGTCTTAGAGCTCTTATACTTGTTTCTCTTACCAGATTTCCTCTTGCTACTACTTTAAAACTCACATACTTCTTATTACACTACTTCATCAGACATCACTCTCTTGCTTGGATCTTCTTCTTTGATTTGTTGACTGATTGATAATTTATCAATATTGAAATAACCGCAATTGCACAACGTAGTTGTAGCTAACACAGGTAAGTATAGGTCAATCCCACAAAGATAGTAATTTGTAAATAGTTACCTCATTATCTAGCCTATGAATTGGTTTTTTTATTTTTAATTAAAAATAATATGTAAACAAATAAAATAAAAATATGAAACATTAATGAACAAAGAACATAGGAAATTACTAAGAAAACTTAATATTAAAGATCAATGTCTAGGTGATATATATGCCTAAAAACCATTGAATAATTAATCTTTTATCATGTAATTATTTTATTGACTATTAGACTGTAGAAATTCCTATCCTATGTTAATAACTCTCTTCAAACTAATAACAACTAATACATGGGGTGGTTAACTGAAATCTTTCTAGTTAAAGTGTATAGAATTGCATTATTGATTTATGAGTTCCGCTATTAGGTTTGACCCTAATCTAGAGGATTTATGTCAACCTATCTCTAAGTTTGCAATCAAATCCTTTTCAATTATGATAGGTCTATTCATACAAAGGATTTCTCAATCTCAATGATCGGAAATCAAATCAAGCACTAATATTTCGGATCTATTAGAATATGCATAAAACACGTACTTAAATCCCAATATATCAACCAAATAATTTCATTAAATAAAAGAATCAAGAGATATTGTTATCCCAACTAGGGTTCATCACACGTAGACACCAATCACATTTATTTAGAAGAAAAATGAATAGAAAACAAAGGAATCATAATTTTAAATCTCTCTTTCTCTTCTATTTATTGTTCTTGCAAATTTAAGGTTTAATTTTATAATATATTGGATCTCTTGATGAGTTATTTACATTCTTTATGTTCCTTAATAAAAATCATCCCTTCTTTACATTCTTCATGTCTAGAATCTGCTGCAAAAGTCGACTCTCCCCTATTTGCCTCTGTTCATGTCCTTTTATCGTGAAAACTAGGGTTATAAGGACATACACGGTCACTTAAAGGGTTGTGAAGGTGCCCATGTAGCTCGAAAAAACCCTTAAATTTGTGACTCTACATGTTCACAAAAACTTGCACGGCCACATACAAAGTTGTAAATGTCCAAGATGCTTCAAATCTTTGTTGTATCCGACTATTTCATTCAAATTTATCTCCTTTTGGTCTATGAGGACAATTATAACCTATAAATGAACTTAAAGAGAAATAAATACTAAAAATACAACAAAAATATAAAATATTAAGCAAACTATATCAAATATAGGTGTATAATTATAGTCAAATATGCATCTATCATTAACTCTCCATCATTGAGTCATTGAAGCTATAATTCACTAGGATATTTTCATTTTCTCTAGGATTCTTTCCTATTATGAGATCAATGTTTTTCCTACTTGCATTATCCTCTCTTTTGTTCTTTGAAGACTCCTCTACCTCTAAGGTCTTTTAAACTTAAGCCTCATCTATATTATCTACTTGTTCTATCCCACGCTTATTTTCCTTCTAACTAGCTTCCAACCCTATAAGCTCCTCATAGTCACCTATTACAAATGTCCTTCCCGTAGCCTTCCACTATTTCCCCTGTTGTCTTAGTAATGGCTTCCAATGATAGGATACCATCACAAAATCCTCAATTAGCTTTCCATCCTTACCAAATATTAATAGTAAAATAGATTGAGGAAGCATCATGTCCAGCTCCATACTAACATAAATCACAGCAAAACCAATTATTTTCTAGTTAATTGAAGTCTCATCTATATATAAGGGTTTTCTATGTAGCTAGCTAGAGAGCTTAGCCCCTTAGTTAATTAATACTCCAATGGTATGTTATGTATGTTCACCTATAGAGGTATGTTCTCATTTTTTATCTTTGCCAAGCTAATTGTAGCCTCTATACTTGTAGGAATAAGGGGAAATTGTATATACCATGGACCAGCCTCTACCATTCCTCTAGGTTCAACTTCTATCGTGAACCTAAACAAAGTATGGTTGCCTTTTGAAATCAACACTTCTTGTAGTCCCTTACTCTCCCACACCTTTTATACCCAGCTATTGGTTATTTGGAAGGGTGGTCTTCCATCGAAGGAGAAGCCAACTAATGTGGTGTTCCAGGTCTTTGTTTCCTTGTTGGCCCCTGAATTTTTTTTTACTATAAGCATGACCATATGTATTTTGGGGACTTGCTAGCATGTTATGTGAGTAAGACTTTATGACATGAGTTAGTTAAAGTATTAAAGTAGTAAGAGAGTGTGAGGGCAATTTTGGCAATCCACATAAGTATAGAAACCAGAAGGCATTAAAGGAAGGGCAAGGTAGACTTTTGTAAGTCATTAAGGGTAAAATGAGAAGAAAAAATGTTGTTTTCTTCCCAAAAAGGGGGAAAACGAAAATGGAAAAGAGGGAAGTGAAATAATAAATCAAAGAGAGAGAGAAGAGAGATTTCGATGGTTGAGAGGAAAAGAAGAGAGTTGTGCTAGGGTTTCTTTTCCTAAGCTTTCTAGAGAGATTTGGAGGCTAGGTAAGAAGGGGAAAAGGTAGAGAAAGTCAAGAGCTTTCTTTTGGACCAAGCATTTCTTCCTTTGGTGAAGATCTAAGGTAAGAGCATTTTAATGTTTTAGATTTTGGAAGGGTTTTGGTTCATGAAGCTTAGAAAATACATGGGTTTAAGTTTTCTAGAACTATTTTATGGAACATACTTTGTGGGTTTCCATTTTAGCAACCCTATTAAAGTTGAAAATTTTTGTCTATGAAAAGGGAATCAAGAAGGACAAGAAGAGCAAGAGGAGAGGCACACTTGAGCAAGTTACAAGCCATAATCAAGGACTTCAAGGTGGGTTTCACTTTTATAGTTAGGTGATAAGCTAATAAAAGTCTTTTGCTAATAAAAGTTTTCTGTCAATAAATGACAGAAATTAATTTTGCAACTACCTCATTCATATGCATTTAATGCCTACAGGCTTATACATGATTTGTGTGATGATTTATGGAAAGTTGTTTATAAAAATGATGCATGATTAAGAAACCGTACTTTTGGAAATGGTTTTTAAGATATAACAAGCATATGAAAAGTAAGTTTTTAAGAGAATGTGCCTTTTTGGGCATCAAGCTTACAAGATTTTGAACTCTAAGTGTTATGTGGGTTTATGGTAGTCCCTTAAGAATCGTCAAGTGCACTTCGACCCAAGTATAGGCTTCTCCCACCTGCCCACTAGTGGCATGGAGCTCCCTTAAGGACTCCCTCAAGAATTTATGACTACACAGGACCATCTCGATGGAAATGTGTAGTGCGTCATGTTTTGGACTTACCCAAACCATTTGATGTGTTTATGTGTTCATGACAAGTTGATAGTAGTGATGCATTCATGATTGGCATATACATGAATTTCTGCATTGAAGATATTTTTAAATTTTCTTTGCTTTTTACAAACTATAAAATTGTTACCCACGGGCTTTAAGCTCCCCCCACTTTCCTCCCCATAAGCAGGTGATGAGCAAGAGATTTGAGTAGTCAAGGGCCAAGGAATCACTCAACTTTTGAAATGTTATTGTATTTTTAAGCTAATCTTATAAACCAAGTCTTTAGTTGCATTTTGAGAAACTTTTGTTTTACAAGAGGTTGTATTTTGGATTATGCTATAAGGTGTCTCGAAATGCCCACTAAAATGAAATACATATATATTATGTTTGTTTATGGCTTCTTAAGTTCTGACATTGCTATATTCAATTTTTCATAACGGTAGGAATTATGTTCTGTATTCAAAGGAAAAATCTGGACTGATCTAGGTAGAACTGGAAAGAAATGTCTTCTTAGGAGTTGTAGATGATCTTTCTAGCTTTCCAACAATATAAAATTTGTAAGTTTTGGATAGCGTAGTGGAAAGTTATGATCATTTGAAGTTTATGTTGCTACCTAGGGAGAACTTTCAGGACAACTTCATTAATTGGAATTTTTTATCTTTATAGAGGCAAAACTTGTTTTTGAGATCTTCTTCGAAGTTGTAGGTCTAGAAGTCTTCTTCAAAATGGTCTAAAAAATGACCTTAATCCGATATCTTTAGTGAAAGTTATGCCCTTTTGATTGCTTCAGTCTTAGTTTTCGTCTTAGTATGACGTCATCTTCATCTTAGTATGATGCCATCATCGTCTTAGTTTGACTTTTACTTTGTCTTAGTTTTGCTAACATCATCTTCGTCTTAGTATGACGTTATCTTCATCTTAGTTTTGCTGACGTCATCTTCGTCTTAGTATGACGTCATCTTCGTCTTAGTTTTGCTGACGTCATCTTTGTCTTAGTATGACGTTATCTTCTTCTTAGTTTTGTTGATGTCATCTTCGTCTTACTTTTGTTGATGCCATCTTCATCTTAATATGACGTCATCTTCGTCTCAGTTTTGCTGACGTCATCTTCATCTTAGTATGACATCATTTTCGTCTTAACCTTTTTGCTTCCTAATTCTATTCTATTTTTGACCATTTTAGAAGTCGAATATCACATCAAGTTCTTCATAAGAGTTGTAGATCTCGAAGTTCTCATTTCAGTAGTCTAAAAATGAAATCAATTTGATATCTGTAGAAACCGTTATGGCATTTGTACCAAGACATGTACAATACGAGTAAGGGCTTAAACATGTTGGATTCTTTTAGCCATAACTTCCTCATCTGACCTCCAAATGTAGTGATTCTTAAAGAAATGGTTTCCTAACATCGTCTCCCATCTCTCCAAGAAAATTGGTATCTTTTGGAGTTGATTTGAATAAGTTTGATGGAGATAAAGTGAGGGGGGGTCGATTAGGAGAGCATAATTGGGGTATGTACAGGCTTTAGCTTTTCAAGTATATCTTTAGCTGTAAAGCATCGATTGACATGATTCTTGCTTCAAAGGAAACTAGAGATTTATAGCTTCAATTTTCTTTGATGAAGTCAATTTGTAATTTTGGTGTTTGATGGGTGTGGGCACACCACCCTTATGGGATGATGGCAAATGAACTGCAGGGTAATAAGCACAAGGTTTATGACTCCGAATGTTGGGCTCCGAAAACGGGGTCCAACATTTATTGCACCGCATCTGGCATCTAAATTGTATTGTGATAGAGAACTGTTAAAACACAGATTAGAGGTGAGTACACCGATAGGTAGTACTATAATAATAGGAGAAGTCTACAAAAGGTGCTTTATTTGAATTGATCAGGCAGATTTGATTGTACTACAATTAAGGGAGATAGATATTATCCTAGGCATGGATTGGCTCACTGCTCATAGGACTATCATGAACTGCTACACTAAGGAGGTGACATTAGAATCTCCTAATCAACCGAGAGCAATTTTTCGAGGTATTAGTCAAGCAGTGCTAGCCAGACTGATTTCATTCATGAGTGCTTTGAGGTTGATGCAAGGGGGATGTGAGGTTTGTTTCGCTCATGTCATCGATACTCGAACTAAGCAGAATGTGAGGACATTCCTATTGTTAGGGAATTCCTAGATGTGTTTCCCATTGAGTTATCTGGCTTACCTCAAGATCGGGAAACAGAGTTCACGATCAATCTGGTTCTAGGTGCTGCTCCTATATCTATTCCTCCATATAGGATGGCATCTATGGAACTAAAGGAATCGAAGAATCAGTTGCAAGAGTTGTTGGAAAAGGGTTTCATTAGACCCAGTGTATCACCATAGGGAGCTCTAGTATTATTTGTGAAAAAGAAAGATGTAACTCTAAGACTGTGCATCGATTATAGGCAACTAAATCGGGTAACAGTGAAGAACAAGTACCTGTTGCCTAGAATTGATGGTTTGCTTGATCAGTTGCAAGGAGCTCAGGTGTTCACTAAGTTAGACTTGAGATCTGGCTACTATCAGTTGAAGATAGTAAAGGTTAATGTACAGAAAAGTGCATTCAGGAGCAGGTATGGGCACTTTGAGTTTTTAATAATGTTGCTTGGGTTAACTAATGTCTCGGCTGCATTTATGGCTTCAATGAATAAGGTGTTTCAGCCCTACCTAGATCATTTTGTAATTATGTTTATCGATGACATCTTAGTGTACTTAAAGAGTAGAGAAGAGCATGCTGAGCACTTGAGAGTAATCTTAAAGATTATGAGGGATAAACAGTTATATGCCAAATTTATTAAATGTGAGTTTTGGCTAAATCAAGTGGTGTTTTTAGGTCACATAGTAACTAGACAAGGCATATAAGTGGATCCAAATAAGATAGAGGCACTAATGAAGTGGGAGGCTTCGAAGAATGTATCAAAATCTGGAATTTCCTAGGATTAGTTGGATATTGTTGGAGGTTTTTCAAGGGGTTCTCATTGATCTCAGCCCTCTGACCAAAGTTCTGAGGAAAAATGTAGTTTTCAGATGGAATGACAATTGTCAGAAAAGTTTTGAGGAACTGAAGCATCAATTGACTACAACACTGGTGTTAACTATTCCATCAGGAACTAGAGGATATGTAGTATACATTGATGCTTCGCATCAAGGATTAGGATGTGTGTTGATGCAGTATAGCAAGGTGATAGCCTACGCATCGAGACAATTAAGGTCTCACGAGATAAATTATCCAGTACATGATTTAGAGCTTGTTGGAGTTGTTTTTTCTCTAATTTTATAGAGACACTAACTGTATGGAGGGCCATTCCAGATATATACCGATCATAAAAGCTTTAGATATATGTTGAGTCAGAAGGAATTAAATATGAGACAGAAGAGATGGATAGAGTTGTTGAAAGACTATGATTGTCCAATTGAGTATCATCTGGGAAAAGCTAATATGGTGGCAGATGCATTGAGTAGAAAGTTCAGATTTAGTTACCGAGGTTACTAAGCTTAATTCAATTGACAGCTCCAAATGTGGAGTTGAATCTAGAGCAGAATGAAGCATTGATAGCCACACTAAGACTGAGGCCGATGTTGCATGGCATAATAAAAAAGGTACAGAATAAAGATCTTAATATGGTGAAGCTTATTGAGAAATTGAAAATGAAACCATAGTTTGAGTTCGAGTTGAGAGATGAGACACTGTGGATGAAGCAAAGGCTGTATGTGCCTAATATGGATGAGTTGAGAAAGGAAATTCTAGAGGAAGCTCATCTAGTCACTTATGCTATGCATCCTGCTACTACAAAGAAGTATAATACGCTAAACCAGCATTTCTGGTGGCCAGGAATGAAGAAGGAAGTAGCAAAATATTTTGCTAAGTGTTTAACTTGCCAACAGATTAAGGCTGAGCATCAATCTCCGATTGGGAAGCTTCATTCACTACCTATTCTAGAGTGGAAATGGGAACGAATTACCATGGATTTTGTTATGGGATTGCTCAAGACTCTGAGGAAAAACGACATTATATGGGTTATGGTGGACTGACTGACTAAATCGCCCAATTTCTTAGCAGTGACAGAGAATAACTCACTAGATCAGTTGGCTCGAAAATATGTAAATGAGGTAGTTAAACGGCATAGGGTTCTGGTGTCCATTATATCAGACAGGGATCCTAGATTAACTTTGAGATTCTGGAAGAGCTTACAGTTAGCTATGGGTATAAAGTTAAACTTCAGTATTGCATTTCATCCGTAAACAGATGGACAGAGTGAGAGGACAATCAAAACTGTTGAGGATATGCTCAGGGCATGTGTATTGGAGTTTCAAGGAGTATAGGATCAACACATAGCTTTAATTATGTTTGCATATAATAACACTATCATAGTAGTATCAGAATGGCACCGTATAAGGCATTGTATAGAAAAAAAAATGTCGTTCGCCTCTGTATTAAGATGAAGAGGATCTGAGAATGGTTGAAGGCCCAAAATTGATACAAGATATTGTGGATAAAGTGAGACTAATCTTAGCCGTATTAAAGCAGCCCAAGATAGACAAAAGAGTTATATCAATCTACACTGAAAGGATATGGAATACAAAGTAGGAGATAGAGTGTTTCTAAGAGTATCGCCTTGGTGAGGAGTGCTGAGGTTCGGTAAAAAGGGTAAGTTGAGCCCTAGGTATATTGGTCCTTATGAGATCATTAAGAGGATAGGACCATTGGCATACAAGTTAGCTTTACCGAATGAGATGTCTCAGTTACATCATGTATTTCATATGAGTATGCTCAGAAGATACCAATCTGATCCAATGCATATGTTACCGGCTTAAGAGATCGAAATAGCAAGTAACCTGAGATATGTTGAGGAGCCGATCTGTAACATCCCGTCCCCATATTAAGAGTTTGAATAATCTCTTGCTTAGCAAAATGTCAGCATAAATGCATCTGAATTTGAATCTTTGCACACATGAAAATAATTGTACATGTTGGGTCCTATTTTTGGAGCCCAACTATCCGGAATCATAGAGCATGAGGGGGTTTCCTTGTAGGGTTATGCTAAAGCACCCTAATTAGCCATCAATGGTTCCACATTGCGCATATAACATCTCAAGTCACAAAGGCACTCTCACCCAACGAATTCACAATAATCAGAAATGACTTTTCCAAAATTATAGCTCTTAGTTTCTAGTTTATTTTGGAGCAAGAACCAATTAAATCGGAGTTCTATAGATGAAGATATGCTTCAGAAACCAAAGTATAATCATACCCCAACATGCTCTCTCAAACGACCCCTCACTTTCTTCCAATAAATCTTTTTAAATTCAATACCAATGGCTATAAATTTTTTTGGGAAGGTAGACAATGTGTTATAAATCTATCGCTTCAAGAATCGCCTCAATCGGAGGCCTAACGAAGAAGTTATGGCCAAACAAATCCAACATGTTCATGTCCTTACACATATTGTACATGCCTTTGCGCAATTACCATAACTCTCACTACAGGTGTCATATTGACTTTGTTTTTAGACGGCTTAAACGAAGACTTCTAGATCTACAACTTTCATGAAAAATATGAAGTGAAAATCTATCATTTAGAGGGTCAAAACATGGTCTGTGTAAACCAACACGGGAAGACCGTGTAACCTACGGGTGTAATAGTGCTCCTGCGCTATAAACACACGGCTTGTATGATTTTACATGGGCAGGCCGTGTAACCTTCAGGTGAAAAATTATGCTCCTGCACCAGAAACACACGGGCTGTGTGATTTTACACGAGCAGGTTGTGTAACCTTCGGAATGCACATCCTATGCAACCTTACCTACTCAAACTATCATATCTCTCAACTCTAACATCCAAAAATTGCATACTTTATATCGTTGGAAAGCTAGAAGGACAAGCTACAACTTCTATGAAGACAACTTGGTCAAATTCATCCTAGATTAGTGCAGTTTTTCTCTTAAACCCAGATCACAAATCTTACCCCTATGAAAACGTAAAATTTGCAATGCAAAAATTTGAATGCCACAAACAACCATAATGTATAAGTATTTCATTCACATCAAAATAAGAGTTTTACAACGATTTAGTGGGCATTTCAAGCCACTTTACAACATAATCCAAAATACAAACGTGACAAGAAATACAATTTCTCAAAATCCAACTAAAGTATTGTTTTACAAAATCTAGCTTCAAAAGAACAAAATATGCAAGTTGGAGTGATGCCTTGACGATCGGCTCGACCACTCGAAATGTTGCTCATCGCCTGCGGATGGGAAGGAATGGGGGTGAGCTTAACGCTCATGGGTAACAGTTTTATAATAAGAAACAAGTAAAAACCCTTGAATTATTCATTTCCATAACAAAATTCACATTGAAATCCATGCAACATACATTTCCAAATTCACAACTTATCAAGCAAGTCATAACCTCAAACATAATGAAGTAATCAAACTTGTCAATGCAAGTAACACATAATCACATCATAATGGTTTGGGCAGATCCATGAATATGACTAACTATACAATTCCATATAATGGTCCTGTATAGTTGTAAACTTGAAGGAGTCCATAAAGGAGCTCTGTGCCACTTGCGGGTAGGCGGGAGAAGCTTATAACTTGGTCAACGTGCACGTGACATTCTTGGATGGATTACACCAAACCCACATAATATGTAATACATGAACTGAAAACTATTTGCCCACATGGCACATTTCAAGAACTTGCTTTTCATAAACATGACATATTTCATATGCATTTTTCATCATCAATTCACAATTTATCAACCACATTCCTATACCAAACACCAAAGCCATTTCACAACTCATTCAAACGCATCGATTACTACAATTATGAAGCAATTAGAATATATTCCCAAAGTTCACAAACAACAACATATGGCATATTCTAAAAATTTTAGAAAACAATAAATACACATTTATAGGGTAGTTGGAAAATCGTAAAATTCCATTTATTTGAAGAACATTTATGGGTCATTAACTCAATTATAAAAATGTAACCCACCTTAGTTTCCTTGCTTGAAAAGTTGCTCAAATGTGCCTCTCCTGTCGCTCCTCTTGCCTCACTTGATTTTCTTCAACATTTACAAAAATCCCAATTCAATAGACATTCAAATTGAAAAACCCAAAGAACCAAATGCATGAAATTGATCCTAAAATACTCATACCCGTACATTTCCTAACCTCTTTGAACCAAAATCCCTTCTAAAAATCCAAAGATTAAACACAAACTTACCTTGAATCATCACCAAACACTTTGTTTCTTGGCTCTAATGGAAGCTCTAATCCTCTTATTCCTCTTTCCTTCTTGAACAAACTTCAAAATCACTCCTTAAGACTATGAAAAATCAAGACCTCACTTAGCCTTCTTTCTCTCCTCTCTTTCCTCCCCAACGACACTCTCTCCCTCTTCTCCTTCTAATTTTCATTTCTTCTTCTTCTAACACAAGCCAACTAGTTTTCCTCTTACTCTTATACCCTTAATGAGCATCAATTGTCCATTTTGCCCCTTCCCTCATGCCTTAAGACTTTAGTGCTTAAGTGACCTTCCAACAATGCCCCTTATACATACTTACCACCCTAACACTTAATTCAGTTTACCTACATCATGTTATCTTACTCACATTAGTATGCTAATTAATTCCAACATAAATTAATCTAGAAATACCCCAAAATTAATCTAATCATGCTTATTTATCATGAAAGCAATCAGGGGCCAACATTTCTTCCCCTCTTAAAAGAATTTCGTCCTCGAAATTCTTACCTGAATCATCAAAAAGGTGTGGATACTTCTCTTTTATGGCTTCCAAGGGCTCGCAAGTGGCCTCTTCCACAGAATGATTTCTCCACAGAACTTTGACTAGCTGAACTGTCTTATTCCTTAGGACTTTCTCCTTAGTGTCTAGGATCTCCACTGGTATCTCCTCATAACTCAGATCATCTCTTAACTGAACCTCAGTGGTTTGAATAATATGAGAAGTATCCAATCTATACCTCTTAACATGGAAACATGAAAGATATCATGTATTTGTGATAATTCTGGTGGCAGCTCCAACTTATAAGCTAACGGTCCAATCCTCTCAAGAATCTCGTAAGGACCCACATATCTTGGACTCAACTTACCTTTCTTGCCAAACATCATGACTCCCTTCCAAAGAGATGTCTTAAGGAAAACTTTTTCACCCACTTCATACTCCATTTCCTTCTAGTGTGCATCAGTGTAGCTCTTCATTCTATCCTGTGTTACTTTAAGCCGTTGCTTAACCAAATTAACCTTGTTGACTATCAAAGTGTTTTAATTTATCTTAAAGATGATTGTGAATTTATCATTTCTACAAGTAGGTTAGTGGGAGTATAGTGGTCCTCTTTAGTGGGAGTATGTAGAGGCATATTGCTCATAGAGAACAATAATTGTAATTTTCAATTATTGAAAAATATAATTGTCCAAGAACAACTCTAGTTAAATATGAAAAGGTGACAACTTAATTATGGGAAATAGATCTATCGAGATAGATTGGAAGTTGTTTACCTATTCTAACTTCAAGCATATGGATAATGTACTAAAGATGTTTAGTATTTGAGATATATGATTCTTATGAAGTGTTAAAGATATCCATTACTCTAAATATGAGTTGTTTGAGTTCAACATGATAAGGATATTACTCTAGAAGTAAATACTAATTAAGGTATATTTTACTTAAAAACAATATCATTCAAGATTTGAAAGGTTCCAATGTAGCAATGGTTGTGAATTAAGCCATAATACATTTTTCATTTAGTTGAAATGATTAATTGGATTATAAGTTCCTTAGTGAACTTGATAGAGTTCCTTGAATTGTTCAAGACAATAATGTACTGTGGAACATTAGAGCCATTGGGCATATCAAAGGAGCTAAGGTCACATCAAATATCCAACAATGTATTTGGGAAATTTTTTCTTAATTATGGTGATAATTAAGATGAAATTTGTAATATTTAAGCAAATACTCACTATAGAGAACCTTGTAGATTTCTCTCATTAAGCCACTACCTCAGTGGTAGCATGATCGTCATATGGTGATATGGTATATGATATTTAAACAATTGGCTTAGTTCAAGTGGCAACTGGCTTAGTTCAAGTGGGACATTGTTAGTTTACGCCCTACAACCAATTGATTTGGTTGTAGTTTAGTGATAATTATTTAAAAACATTCTTTATCATGTATATGTTTAGATGTATATGATAAATTCCATGGGATAATTATACATTGCAAATGAAATTATAATGAGATTATAATTATGAGATTCATATTGCATTTATGTATTATCTTTAATTTGTTTCTAGTCATTGTTCTATTAAGACAGGACATTAATAAGATGTAAAAAGACTATAACATGTTTTATGTTTCCTTATGAATGAAGTAGTCGATCTTATAGACTAAAGTACAGAGATACTTAAAACGTATGAGTGCTTGTTAGAGAACAAGTTCATTAGACTGACTCAATATGAGATATATTTGGAGCATTACTTGTATGTCTATAGAAATTCTCATTGTGATGATTGTATAAGTGATCATTTGACTTAAGGTCTCCAAATTTATCTTCTATAAAAATTCCTATATTTTGGTACTACTTATGACCTATTCTAATTATAGGTAGTTCAATCGATAGTCATTGCATGTAGCATGAGCTATATGGAAGTGGTTGAGTGATCAAGAAATGATTCATCAACTTAAAGTAATTAGTGTTGATTTGGGAAATACTTATCTAAGTTAAAATGACATTTTTTAAATAGTTTGTAAATGTCATTAATTAAATCAATAGATAATGGCAAAGAACTGATATGCTTAGACTCAAATTTGAGTAGATTTTAATTCCATGCTTTATATCTAATCTAAACATTATATAATGAAATGATTTAATTATACAAAAAATTATGCACAAAAAGATTAATCAAAATTGCTTTGACATTCCTAAATATTTGAGTGGTTATGATGTGTTGTTAGACGCCAATCTTGATATATGGAAATAAATTGTTTAATTAAGGAATTAAAGATAAATGAAAAGAGTTTAATTTATCTAATCCTAATATGATTTAAGGTTGTGTCCATTATCAACATATTTGGGAACCTAATGGGTGTCACATAAAGAATGGGTCAAAGAGAGCAAAAATATTTTAATTAAGTTGGACTTGATTGTAAAGTTTAAGAAACTTTGTGATTAAATATAAGATATTTAATAAAGATCAATATGAGATATTATATCTTATTTGGGCATAATTAGTATTTAATTAGAATTATTTTTATTCTAATTAAGTTTTAATTGAAATTATAATTAAATTAAATTAAATTACTAAACTATCCAAAACTTATTATAAATATATTTAAGCTCTAATAGAGCTAGCGCTACTTCTTGCTTAAACCTCTTTGTAAGAGTTACAAAGTTATAAATTGGATAATTGAAGATAAATTAAAAGGAATTTAATTTTTCTAATTCTAATTATGAAATAGAACTATAATTTACAATTATTTCTGACATATTTGGGAACCTAGTGGGTCATACATAAAGAACGAACTGAAGAGAGCAAAGATAGTTTTAATCATATGAGTTATTTAATAAATACGCATCAACATGAGATATTGTATCTTATTTGAGCATAACTAGTATTTAGTTAGAATTATTTGTAATTCTAATTAAAATTTAATTAAAATTAGAATTTAATTTTAATTAAATTACTAAAACGTCCAAAACTTATTATAAATAAGCCTAGGCTCTAATGAAGTTAGCACTACTTCTTGCTTAACCCTCTCTGTAAGTGTTACAGAGTTCTCTAAACCTATTATATAGATACCTTTAGAGGCCAAATAGTTATTCGACTACAATGGTTGAGATAGATCGGTCGAAACAGTTCAATGGATACGATAAGAATACGATCAAGCTTCAAAATAAGATGCATATTATGATTTAATTGTTAATTATTTTATAGAATTAAAGTGATCTTGGTTTTTTGGAAATTAAAATATGAAAAAAGTTTTATGATTATTCTGTTGTGGTCAGGATTGGATCCTGTCATTATTTTCTAGCAAAGACTTGTTAAAAGGGGCATAAAATGTAACACGCAAGGACTTTGTACAGAAAATATTAGAGAATTATTGCTAGTGATCTCTATACACATAGGAAAAGTTCTAGTCTAGCAAGACAAAGCTTGGCCTGGGCAATGTGTAGGAACTCAACCAAATCAGTATCTCTTTTATGCCTAGAGTCACGATGAAAGGATATAAATAGTAGCTCTAGTTGTAACAATCCTTTGATTCTTTGATTTTCTCTTATTATTAGGTCTTAGGTTAATTACAAAAAAATCTCAAACTTTGGTCCATTTTGTAAATATAGCCTAAACTTTAAAAAGTGACAATAAAATGCTCAAACTTTCAACTTTTTTAATTCTATCCTGATGTTATTTTCTCTGTTAAGTTTGCTGGTGTGACATACCACATGGCTAGAAACCCTTATTATTAGTACACATCAGCAGTAATTAACAAAGCATATCCTAATTAATGAAAAATAATGACTTTTAATCACATAAGTAAATGACTATGTTTATGGCTATGAACTCTCACCCCCTTCGTTCATTTTGCTCTTTTATTGTATTTATAAATGAAAGAGGTTAGGTCATTTTAAAAAACAACGTCGTTTACTTATGTGATTAAATGACTTCGTTTCATTAATTAGGATTTGTTCTGGACATGTGACATGTCATATCAGTAAACTTAACAAAAAACTAACATCAGACTAGAATTTAAAAAAAAATTGAAATTTTGTGCATTTTATTGTCACTATTTAAAGTTCGGGCTATAATTGCAAAATTGACCAAATTTTGGGATTTTTTAAATTAACCTTAGATATTATTATATAAATAAGAGTTTCTTGTTGTATATAAATCACATAACATATGATACAAATTTTTTTATCGCTTTCCGTTACCGTCTTTTATTATCTGTTACTATTAGGAATTTCTATTTTATTTATCAAATCGATCATTCATTTGATTGTATCATCATATTTTTCATAAGAGACCAACAAAAGGAAATAATGTATGTCAGAAATTATAATACACTTCTTTATGTGATGTCGAGAAGTTATGTCAAACGATTTATGTGATTTATGTGATATCAAGAGAGAAATCCTTGATGAACCATCTGTAGAACCCTGCATGACCAAGGAAGGCTCGGATGCCCTTGGTGGTGGCAGCTTTTTAATCACTTTGGTCTTAGATCGATCCACTTCAATCCCCTTGCATGAAATCTTATGGCCCAATACAGTTCCCTCTTAGACCATGAAATTACACTTCTCCCAGTTTAAGACTATACGAGACTCCTTACATCTTTGAAGCACTCTGTCTAAATTAAACAAGCAATCTGTCTAAATTAAACAAGAAATGATCAAAAGAATCTCTAAAGACCGAGAAGTCATCCATAAATACCTCCATGAAGTTCTCATTTATGTCTGTAAATATGGCCATCATGCACCTTTGGAACGTGGCAGGTGCATTGCATAAACCAAAAGGCATCCTCCAATAACAAAAATTCTCATAAGGATAAGTGAAAGTGGTCTTCTCTTGGTCTTTCGAATATATAAACACTTGATTGTACCCTAAATATCCATCAAGAAAATAGTAAAAAGAATGTTCATCCACCCTCTCAATCATTTGATCCATAAAAGATAAAGGGAAACGGTCATTCTTAGTGGCCAAATTGAGCTTCCTATAATCAATACACACTCACCAACCTGTGATGGTCCTAGTAGAAGGCTTTTCACCATGTTCATTCTCCATCACTGTCATGCCACCCTTCTTAGGCACGCACTGCACTGGACTCACCCACTTACTATCTGAAATAGGACAAATAATGCCCACATCCAAAAGCTTCACTACCTCCTTGTTCACAACCTTTTGCATGTTTGGATTTAACCTTCTCTGTCTCTCCCTCATAGTTTTACATCCTTCTTCTAGGTTAATTTTATGCATCACCATGTTGAGGCTAATTCCCCTAATATCAAAAATTTGCCACCCCATGGCTCTCATCCTCTTCTTAATGGTCTCCACCAATTTCTCTTCTTGCTCATAATCTAGTTGGTTGGAGATAATGATGATTAGGGTATGGTTCTTACCTAAAAAGGTGTATCTCAAGTGGGAAGGTGAGGGTTTAAGCTTTAAAGTGGTGGGCTTAACAATGGAAGGTGGTGTGGGTGTATCTGTTCTCTCCAACTTCACTAGCTCAACTACCTCACATAATTCCTCTTCTCTCACACTCTCATTCCTGTGCATTTCAATAACTTTATCAACTTCCTCTTTAACCTCCTTCACACACTCATCCACAACATCGATTTTCATACATGCAGCACCATCCATCGGTTTCTTCAAATATTTAGTTATGTTAAATTTAACCTACTTATCACCAATTCTCAGAACAAGTTTTCCTTTATGCTCATCAACTAATTCCCTACTAGTATTCATAAAGGGCGTACCCAAAATCAATGGACAATGTCTATCTGTTTCAAAGTCCAACACAACAAAATCAACAAGAATGATAAATTTATCCACTTTTACCTCCATATCTTCTACAACTCCAAATGGCCTCTTGATGGATTGATCCGCAAGATGAATGAGAATGGATGTTGGCTTGACCTCTCCTAATCCTAATTTCTTGAAAATAGATAAAGGCATCAAGTTAATACTTGCACCTAAATCACAAGCATTTAGAAAATTCAAAGTCACCAACAACAAATGGAATAGTAAAACTCCTTGGATCATGTAGTTTTGAAGGCATTGTGCTTGAGATGATCGAACTACAATTCTCCATCAAGGTTACTGTCTGATTATCCTTCCAAGTTCGTTTATATATGAGTATGTCCTTAAGAAACTTCGCATACTTGGGTATACACTCCAAGACTTCCACCAATGATAAGTAATCTGAAGCCTCTTCAGTTTCTCCAGAAACTTGAAAAACTGAGTGTCTACCTGATGTTGTCTCACCCTTTGTGGATATGGAAGTTTAGGCTTATAGGGTGCTGGTCATACATATGGCCTTTCTCCTACTTTATCTTCATCTATCTCTTTGCCTTTCTCCTTTATTTGACTCCCCTTTTGCACACTTGGCTCCTCTAGTTGCTTGCCACTTCGAAGTGTGATTGCCTTGAGTTATTCCTTTGGGTTGGTTTTAGTGTTGCTTGATAGGCTACTTGCATTTCTAGAAGTCAAAGCAATAGTAATTTGACCTACCTAAACCTCCAACTTGTGGATGGAGGAAGCATGGTTCTTCAAGATTTGGTCAAATTTGGCATCCTGGCTTGCAAACATCTATTTCTGATTCTCTTCCTGCCTTCTTTGACTTTCCTCTTGGCTTGAGAATTTGGACCCAAATATATCCATTACCTTATCCATTTTGCTCTCCAAAGACCCAAGATGGTCTTGCTAAAATCCAAGTAGTCCTTGTGGTTTTGCTTGGCCACCTGCATTGTTAGTGCTCCCAGAAAAATTTGGATGGTTTTTCCACCCCATTTTATAAATGTTAGAGTATAGATTGTTACCTCGATGTGGTTGGCCCAAGTAATTTACCTGTTATGTACTACTAGCTCCTAATAAGAAGCATTTTGTTGTGCAATGGTTATCCTACCCACATAACTCACATTGGACCTGAATGGCTTTGACTGTGGATGAAGAAGCTCTTTGCATATTGTTCAACTGCTTGTGAGGGCAGTAATATGAGCAGGCTATGACAGAATCAATTCGAATCATACCTTTTTGTTACTCTATACCTTACTTACTCCTTTCGTTTGACCACATGCAACTATTACTTGCCAACTCCTCCAAAAGATCATGAGCCGCTTCAATGGTTTTCCTCATTAATGACCCTCCAACAGCTGGATCTATTGTCTCTCTTGTAGTCTGATTCACACCATTATAGAATGTCTGTAGTAAGAACTCCCTTGGAAGGTTATGGTGTGGGCAGATTTTTTGTAACTCTTTGAACCTCTCCCAAGCTTCATATAATGACTTCCCATCATTTTGCAGAAAGTTTGTAATTTCCTTAATGATTCGCATAGTCTTTGTCAATGGGAAGTACTTGGCAAGGAAAGCTTGGGCTACTTGCTCTCATGTAGTAATCTGAGATGCACTAAGTGATTTGTACCATACTTTAGCTCGATCTCTTAAAGTGAATGGAAATAATCTGAGCCTCACAGCATCATCAGACATCCCTTGGAATCTAAAAGTGTCGCATATCTCCAAAAATTTTGTTAGGTGGGCATTGGGATCTTCAGTTGATAACCCATAGAATTGAACATTGTTCTGGAGTATGTTTTGGATTGCTAACTTGATTTCAAAATTATTTGTTGTGACTGCAGCCCTTGCAACTCCTTGTGGACTAAATCCGGGCCTCATCCTCCTCATTCTCCTTCTTTCTCCATAATTGTTTGAAGATTTTCTTAGTGCTTTGCTCTCCTTAACCTCCTCTCTTGTCTTGTAATATCAGAAAAATCTTCTTCAAAAGCTTTGTCAGACCTTTGCGTGCTCCTTATGTTCATACACCTACAAATACACAAGGAAAAGTATCAAACACTCTCAAATCAAAGTTACCCAAACTAAATAATATACTAAACAAATAATCTTCGGCAACGACACTAAAAACTTGTTGATTGCAAAACCAATTCACTAGTTTTACGCTCAAAATTGCAAGTATACAGGTTGTAACTTGTAGTAAAGAATAGATATCGATCTCTTAGAGATTGTGTTTAGACGCTACTTAATTCAGGTTGCTTCATTTGAAAACCAATTTTAATGAATATAAACTAAAAAAATAAATTAAATCAAACAACTAACAATGAATTGTGCCTCACCTAAGATGTCCTAATGTATTAACTACCCTCTCTCAAGGTGTAATTAATTATCCTTGGACAAATAAATGGAAACGATTAAACAATCTCTCAATTTATAAAATCAGTCCACCAATTCAACTAGTTATGAAGTTATCCTATGAGTCAACTAATTAGGGGATTGATATCTATTCTTTACTACAAGTTACACCTCGTATAAATTTAATTCATGTTGCTTCGTTTGGCAACCAATTTTAATGAATATAAACTGAAAAAAATTAAATTAAATCTTTAGAAACTTGGAGTATTAGATTTAACAATTAAAGATCACTTTTTCCCTATCTTATCTCCCTCCTACCATGTTAATTGAATTGTGCCTCACCTAAGATGTCCTAATGCATTAAGTACCCTCTCTCAAGGTGTAAATAATTGTCCCTAGCCAAATTAAATGGAAATGATTAAGCAATCTCTCAATCTATAAAATTGGTCCACCAATTCAACTAATTCTGAAGTTATCCTATGAGTAATCAACTAATTAGCCAAGATCTCTCTCTAACTAATCAATTAACTTGATGAATGTACCTATATAGAGTGTCAATTCTCATTGTACAGCCTTACACAATTTACCTAACTCAATTTCTCAATATATTGCAAGGTATAAGCTCAACATTCATAAAAAGTGTCATTCATTCAAATCAACAAAGTATGAGTTCAACAAGTAGTTCAAAAGTAATCTCTACAAATAACTCAGCCACTCATAAAGACATTAACATCCCCGACAACCAAAAAATCCATCATAAAGATGATAGAAGAGAAAAAGGAATAAAAACTAGATTGTTGGGCCCCGTTTCTGAAGCCCAACTATCCAAAATCGTAGAGCGAAAGTGGTCTTCCTTGTAGGGTTAAGCCATTGTACCCTAATTAGCCATAATCGGGTTCTCATCATTCTTATTACATCTC
>JANZLC010000004.1:13212829-13225304 GCA_026413385.1 Erythroxylum gracilipes
AACACTTTCATGTAGCAATTCAAATTCATCAACATCATTGGCATACTAATTCACAATTCATCATCCAAATTCATACATCAAATATGTAGCAATTTTCACAAATCAATCAAAAGCAATAATAGAAACATTTATGAAATACTTGAAATCATTTTACTTTCTTGATTTTGACAAAAATATCAATGGCTCATTAATTAATTATAAACATGAACCCACCTTAAATCCTTGCTTGTAAACCTTGTTTATTCTTGTTCAACATGCTTCCCCTTGTTCTTGATTCCTCTTGTCTCTCTCTTTCTTGATGTCCTTCATCAATATTCACAAAAAATCCCCAAATCAAAATAGTGATTCCAAATTCAACAACCCTTAACACCTAATCACTAAAATTGTCTTTAGAAATCACAAACCCGTACCATTCTTAAGTTATCTAATCCACAAACCTTTCAAAAACTCAACAAATCAAAGAGCCCTTACCTTAATCCTTCACCCAATGAAGTATTTGTTGGCTTGAAAGGAAGCTCTCATCATGTTCCATCTTTTTCCTTCATGAACAACCATCAAAATCCTTCTTGATAGCTTAGAAAATCAAGCCCTAACATTTCTTCTTTCTTTCTTCTTTCTTCCTCCTCCACCGAACTCTCCCTCTTATTTCTCTCTTTTCCTTTGATTTTCCTCTAATTTTCGTGCCTCTCCTCCATATATAGCAAGCCCACTTGTTTTAATTATCATAACGCCATTAATGAAGTAACAAAGACCATTTTGCCCTTACATGATAGCCTTTTAACTTAATTGGCTTAGCGACCTTCCCAAAATGCCCTCATGCCATCTTACCACTTGAATTCAATTTAATCCACGCCATAAGATCTTAATTTAATTAACATGTTAATTAAATCCCATTAACATGCTAATTAATTCCACAAAATACCCTATTAAGACCTCAAAATTCAATTCATTCTTTGCCTAACTCTTTCCAAAAATTAAAGCATTTTCTAATCATGAAATTAAAGGAATTTAATAAAACTTCCTTCTAGACAAATGTTCCTCATTGTCTTAATTTTCTAATGACATCAAAATCATTAAATTTGGTTCAGTATTCTGATAGTTATTCACCAAACATGTTAGACTATTCTCATACTAAAACATTATCCTGTGCTTGACTTCCATCTGAAAATTGACTTTCTTAGAGATTGGATTAGAACTCAATTTCATCATATAATTTGTAGCCTTATCTCTCTAGTTTACTTCAAATAAAAATCATCTCATTCAGATAATTGTAGAACAAATTATGGCTAAAACACTTAAACATACTCAATGAACATATTTCAACTGCACTTTCCAGCTTTTAACTCCCAATATTTCACATATAATCCATCTTGTAACTGACTATCTCTTCTATTTCTTTTCAATTTCAAAGATTCTCCTTTGCTTTACACATAGCTAATTGCCAATAATTTCTCATTTACTAGTCATAGCTTACAGAAAGGTTCGGGGTCCAACATAAATGTTTAAAAGGCTATTACTAAAAAAGGAAATATAGAAAAGACAAGAAGATATTTGGTGATAATTTCCTAAACTACCCTTAGGTAGTTTAATTGCCAAAATAAAAGATAGTTGAGTGAAACATCAAAAAATAGGGGAAGGTTAAGTAAGGTAATCAGAGGTTGAGAGAGGAGGAACAAGATAAATAAAGCACTAAATAGAACAAAGGTAATAACAGACAAAACGAATAATCAATATTATGACCTCCATAGAAGGATGTCCAAAACAAATTGAAGGCATAAAGAGTAAGACATCTTCGTGACAATGAGCCCCTAAAATATTTTATACTCTTAGAGAGTTTCTTTACAAAATTGTAATATTTCAACATTGCATTTATTTGAAATTAGATTTTTTGAACACTGGACAACCTCTCACTTAAAAGGGTTATTAGACTAGTTAATTAAGTTACAAATAGTTTAGTTAGTTGTAAATAAGTGGGAAGTTTGACTAATGTAATTAGTTTAGTCAGTGGCATCTGTATAAATTTGTTTTACAAAGTTATACTTTTGTAATAAAAATATAACAAAGTTTCTCAAAAAATCATGGAAAAGTTATCCCAAATGCATGGTGAATAAGTAATCAATCCCTAGCTTAATTTGGAAGGCGAAAATATCATCGGAAGTTTTCACTTTTCACAACCATTGAATGGATTGGCTTTTAGCAAGATAACCAAAATGTGTTAAAAAGTAATAATTTGTTACATCTAAAACTTATGAGGATTCCTATCATAGTGAGCAGTGATCTTCATAATACGTTGTATCCATATTGAATATGCATGTTCTCTTTACCAAGTATTTAAGAAATGTTGATAAATCATAATCTCTTTTAAAGAAAGAAACAAGCAAGATTTACTAAACTCCTTTTCCGTATTCCTATTTTACTAGCATAAACAGGTCACTCATCCAAAGCAACAAATATGAGACAGAAAGACAAAGAGATCCCCTATTTCAAATAATTAAATAGAGACAAGGGCACTTCTTGGAATTAATTTAATTAGGCTTTCAAAGGTGAATTAGAAACACAGAAGCACTATTTAATTTTATTTAAACTATAATTCAAACACAACGACCATTGGAATGTAGATGCTTCTTTCTTGTACTTTGTTGAATCATCTTTGTCTTGCAGGTGTTCTGACAAAGTGACCAAGAGAGAGAAAATGTAAAAGTGGTGACTTTTTCCGCTTGAGTTTTGTTTCTTGCAAAACTCTACATTGGTACTTCCCAAAAGTTTCTTTCCTTTTCTTTTATTTTGGTCTTTTCGGTGGGGTTATTATTGATTTATGTCCTACAGCCAATATATTAGTTGTATTTTAGTGACAAAATAATTTAAAGATATTCTTTATCATGTACTTGTTTAGACGTATATGATAAAGCTCATGAGATAATTATACATTGCAAATGAAATTATGATAATTATAAGATTCATATTGCATTTATGTATTATCTCTAAATTGTTCCAAATCATTTTTTATTAAGATTAGACATTAATATAATGGAAAAAAGCTATAACATGTTATGTTTTTCCTTATGAAGGAAATAGTCGACCTCATAGACTAAAGTACAGAGATATTTAAACAAGCATGTAGGTGCTTGTTAGAGAACAAGTTCTATGATAAATCCATTTGGAACATTACTTATATGTATATGAAACTTCTCACTGTGATGATTGTATAAGTGATCATTTGACTTGAGGTCTCCAAAGTTATCTTGTATAGGGATTGTTATATTTTAATACTTATGATCTATTCTAATCATAGATAGCTTATTTGGTAGTCATTGGATATAGCATGAACTTTATAGAGGTAATTGAGTGATCAAGATAGAATTTATTACCCTAAAGTAATTAAGAATGTTTTGTTATTCTTGATTTGTATTGTTTTGGGAAATCCTTGACAAGGTACCGTATTAAAGATAAATTAAGAATTTTGTACGCATCTTAACTACTACATGGATTTCAAAAGTTATTAACGTTAAATGAGGTGAAGAAGTTTGACTCGTATCATAAACATTGCATGTTAATGGTTGAAAATTAGGGTCAATCATAATTAGCAATGTTTCCATGTGAGTAACTCAGAAAATCTGTTTTCACTTTATTATAAGTGAAAATGATAGAATTTATTCAAAGTATTGCGATAGCGTACGGATTGGTAGGTTTTGATCTCAGCATTGATGAATCCTGGATGATAAGTACGAAAAACTCTGTTATGGAATTAATCCACTTTACAATTATAGTTAAGCTTATTGATATGGAAGTACTTTAGTGGTACTCATGAGGGGTACGGGATCACCTTGCCGTTTAATCTGTTACAAAGCTATGCCACTGATTTTTATCCATACATTTATATAGGTCCACATAAATATGTAAACAAAAATTAAAAGTACAAGGTTGGAACAGGTTAATGGAACAGAGGATCTGTTCCATTCACGAGGCATTCACGAGGCAGTGAGTTACATTTCATGGTACTTTGGGCATTGGACATTAACTGTTCTTGACAAATTGTGGTGGTCATTTCATTCCTTTCTTTATTGTCTTTTTTATTTGTAATATATTGGTGAATGACGCTAATCCCAGCGTTGGAGTCCGAACTGTTGGAAGTTTTCTCGTTGGAGAGGAAGGAGAATTTGCTAGGTTCTCACATTACTGAGACAAGCTCAAGAAGAAAATGCTACTCTGCCATGGTAAGATTCCGCTATACAGTGCTCTGTAAAAAATTGATTCCAAGGAAACACGATGGGGCTTCAGCTTGGAGAAATTGTTTTGTCAGTGTACTGGAAAATGTACTTCAGGTTCTCTATTAGGAATACTTAGCGCAAGGTGTGAGAATAGCTCCTTGTGAAGCTGTCAACTACTGCCTCTATGCTTTCTCTCTGTCACCCTGAGTATCGTGTTTGTCTTAATAGATATTTACCTCTTAACATAAATACATACATACTGGTCTGCAGGGCTGATGCTTACTTGCTTCTGCGTTACAGTTATCCAGAGGGATTTACTTGACTGACCTAGTCAATACGAGTCATCTGTATTGCTTTACTTCTAAGAAAAATCCAGTAGGATTAATGGACCTTTGGGTATCTTGAGGGAGTGTACACATATATTTTCATTCAACGTGGTATTTTCTAATCATCTGCCTTACTCTTCCAACTAGCAACAATAACTTCGAGCTGGTGCACAGTGATCTGTATTGAACTTTGGTTTTTTAAACCATTCTTGAAATAATGCCTGCAACTTCTGACTAGAAATTCTTTTAATGAGAACTTTGAATAGGTAGAATATTTGGAAAGAGATGAGAATTTTTTGAGCTTCAATGTCACCTTTGCCCCACTCCTCACTATAATGGCTCATTGTGAGTCCCAACTTGATTATTTATTATCTGCTGTTGGAGTGAAATATTATCAGAGATTTGCCTGTCAGTGCCTCATTGTCCATATAATGAGGACAAGATGCAAATTCTGTCGAAGCGTGAGGTTCCATCACAAGAGATGACGAGAGAAGCAGCATGATTTTGGCAGTGTTTCAAGTGAATGGAATGCGTACTGTTAATGTCAACGTTCTGTCCTGGAAATACACAAGGGATTGAGGTTTAGAAGAGATTGTTGGTAGGTACTAAGTAGAGTCCACAAGCATAGGTATGTTGTTAAGAACTTTCTAAACCCTTTTGCATATTGTGTTGTATGTTGTAGTCTATGCTTTGAGGGCCACCATTGGGCTTTCTCTTTACCCCCTCCCCCACCCACTTGCTAAGTATAGAATTTGGAGTGCACTTGAAAATATTCATTCCAAGATCATACTGTACTTAATTGCTTGTTCTAATTTATTCTATCGTCTTAATAAGATAAGCATGGATGGTGGGTGAGCTCCTCAGCTCTTGAAGCAGTAGTGTCTGTATACACGCTTTTGGTGAAAACTTTTGGCAAATCACCTGATAATTTCTGCTTGATGATAAGAAAGAAAAAGTAGTCAGTCCATTAAGCTAGCTCGCTGAATCTAATTGAGAATTTGTTGACTGTATTTCATATAATTAGTTAAAATAATTATTTTTAATATTTTGAAAAGTAGAAGTTAAAACAGGATTCTTTTAACTTAATAGTACTTGTATTTTGTAAACAAGAAAGTAATAAGAGAACTACGTAGAATTAACAAGATTGGAATCAATATCCTTTCTTCTTTTAGAAGATGGGTGTGCATGCGTGCCATTTGCTATGGATGACGTCGAAATTGGAGTTCCAAAGTATATTAATGGTGCAACATTTTGGTGTTTATTGTGGGCAGTGGCAAGGAAGATGTGATAAAGAGTCATGAGTGTGACGAAAAGCTTTCTTTATGGCTGCAAACAGCCATTTTCCTCTGTTTATAGTGACGAACTGTGTTCATGCCCTTGTACCTGTAACTGCAGCTTTACTTTACTCTTTCTCCATATTCCACACCCATCTTACCCATCTCTCTCCAGCTGTTATTCTTGGACCTTCTCGTTTTATTCTTTTCACGTGCGCTCATGTACTAATTACTTCTAATTATCGCATCTAGTTATTGCTTATCATGTTGGGTAACAGGGACCCCCAATACGTAGCTTAACTAATAAGAGATACATTTCAATCACACTTTTCATAAAAATCTTATTTACATATTCTCAAGACAAGACTGATTGGAACGACAGAAAAAGTGCGCGATAGACCGCTGCAACCTTTTGAAGTCGCAACGCACACAACACGAGGACAACACACGAAAAATCACTACTTTCGTCCTTAGGTAGTGTTCAGTTCATTCCATGATCACCTACAGCTTCCGTGGAAACAAAAAGTCTACGTCATTTGCCTCACAACACAATTAGCAATTTAATAAATACTAAACCGCAACAATGAAGATGTCTTAGTTTAGCAGAGTGGCTGTCGGTAGACTAACAATTATTTTCAAAACGAGAATTTAAAAAAACCCACAAGGCGACAGAAAGCAGCAGTTCCCAGGTGCGGCGATCGGCGGAAAAAAGAAAAGAAAAGGTTACTAAACTCTCAAAAATCAAAGTGGAGTGTGGAAATTTCAAAAGAACAAAGTCAAGTCACTAATCAATATTAAGTAGTATTAATTTGTTTTTGGGTTTTAAGCCGCTGTTACACAGAGCTAGCATAATAGTCTAAATCATACGAAAGTGGTCTCTCTGGCAATAAAATACAAGCCTCATACTACAAAACCATTAATAAATGTCCCCTTAGAACCCTACATGAAGACCTTCCATGTCCCCCATTTATTTCCCTTATAAGACCTCCTTCCCTTTATGCTCCTTGATCGAATCCCATATCACCCCACCACCACCTTCACACTCCTTTAGCCAACCCTATTTACACTTTACCCTAATTTTTGCACCATTTCCTAGTGTGCTCGTGTGCTTCATATAATTTTAAGTGTCTATCTGGTTCTTTGATTTCTTTCTCTACCTTCTTTCCTACCTCCAACATGGCATCGTCAGGAGCAGGCACTGGCACTGGGTCTCCTTGCGGAGCATGCAAGTTCCTCAGGCGCAAATGTGCTTCAGACTGTATATTTGCTCCTTATTTCTGCTCTGACCAAGGGCCTGCTAGATTTGCTGCCATTCACAAAGTGTTCGGTGCTAGTAATGTGTCCAAATTGTTGTTGCATGTCCCAGTCGCTGACCGCTGCGAGGCTGTTGTCACCATAGCCTACGAAGCTCAAGCAAGGATTAGGGATCCGGTCTATGGCTGTGTTGCACATATCTTCGCGTTACAACAACAGGTACCCACAATTTGTTCACACAATTATCTTCCACTTTTTTATGAACATTCCAATGTCCAAGCAATACAGATAAAAATAAAGTATCTTTCCTAACTAGTTTTTAATTCAAAAATAGGTAGCATGTCTCCAAGCACAATTGATGCAATTAAAGGCTCAACTAGCTCAAAATCTACATGATTCGTCACGAAGTACTGTAGAAAATCAATGGCAAGGAAATGCTCCTGGGATGACAACGTTTCACGGATATCCATCTTACATGAATCCAATCTCTCCACAAAGCTCCATGGAATCTGCGGAACACAGCAGTGAGGGGGTGAACTGTCAAGATCATATCCGAAGCAGAGAGGAATTTGCATTCCAGTCTTGTGCCAAGAAGAGATCGTACAATCCTGAGTTGGGTGAGCTTCAGGCACTAGCACTTAGGATGATGAGAAACTAACTAGACATCACCATGTTGCTTTTGTGTGCTTCAATGATGTATATCCACCCAATAACTAATTAAGAAAAAAAAAAAGTTTTGAAAGCTAGTTTGATGTAATAAGTTTCCGTAATCTGCTTCTGATCCAAAGAAAAGGGAAATCTCTGAAAGCCACTGCACATTGATTTATATAAATTAATGCCATATCTATTACTATTTTATGTGTCACAATTATTACTTGCTAGTTAGGCGAACCTAGTTACTAGAGTAGTTAACTTACTTGATGAAGATAATTTAGTTTTCTCTGAACAAAAATAATGGAGACTCTTCAACAGAATAGTTTTTCCATTCTTGCTTTAACTTGTAAATTCTTTTTTAGGGTGCATAAACATAGGATCTAAACCAAGTCAAATGTATCGGGGAAATTTTCATCAGAAGCGTCGTTCTATAGAATGCCAAAGGAAAAAGAAAAAAGGTAAAGATCTTGAACATTACTGGAGTAAAAGGCTCCAATTATGTGCTCTTAAGATTAAAATATGGCATATATAGGGGAATATGTAGCACCTAGCCTAGTGGGATACTTATAGAAGCTTACAAAATTTTGATGAGGGGAAATTAAGCTGTATGTATGATTGACAAAACCTGTCAAGTCAGACTAAATTGGAGGTAGGAAGTCTGCCCTTTTTGACCTATCAATTCAAACATATTTTTGGACTCAAAAGGTTGAATCTCCAATTTTAAGGGTTCTCAGTCACAGCCCTGATTATCGCTGGAGGATTGAAACGCGATTTAATCCTAGCCAGTCACGGTCCTGTATTCAGTGCGCATAAGGGTCCCTTCCACTAGAGGAACCCCCACATTGCCGTTGTCGAGATTCGAACCAGAAATTTTGGACTCAGTTACCCTCCCAAGAAATCAATTGGGCTATCCGTACGGGTGAACATATTTTAAAAATAACATCGATGTATCGTTTGTTATTTAAAAAGAAAGAAAATTATTTTTTTTTTCAGAAGTTAAAAAACAATATTAACAAATGAGATAAAAGAAATTTCTTTTGAAATAGCAATGAAAGTTTTCCCTTTCTTTTCTTGAAAAGCATCCTTTTAAATTCATTTACTAAAATATTAAATTAAAAACTATATATATTCTTTGAAGAAACTACATTAATTTAAGTAAATTATATCTACTCAGCTGCTCTTTGCAGCAGCTGTTGTAGCGAAATATGTTTTAATATCACCTTATACCTATCCAAGTTTGATGACAACACCTCTAAGTAAAAACTTGAACACTCTTTTGTCCTTCACCGAAAAATGTTGAAGGCATTACTACAGGTGTCCCGGATGACTTTTCGGAATATAGACCTTTGTATAGAAAGGCCGACGCCAATTTGGGCTTCTCTTTATTTTATATCCGGTTGGAATTTATTAATAAAATATAATATTAAATAATATTATTTTGAGACAAAGATTTATAATAAAATAAAATAGAATATGATAGTAGACAAAAGTTTGGTTCCATTTAGTAAAAATGATTAACTCTTTATTTAGAAAATTTAGAATAGAATATAAAATTATAAACAACTTTTTACTATATTACATTATAAATCTTTTTGGTCAAATCACATTTTACTATATTATATTATGAATTCTTTCATCCTTTTTAAATAATAATTTTATAATATTATATTAATTTTCATTTGATTTTATTATAAATCATTTTATTCTATTAAAATTTACATTTTTAAACAAAGAACTGAACTAATGAAAATGAGAGGTACGTGCAACGAAACATATATCAAAAGTACAAAAATATATAAACACGTACGCCTTTGTTTTTATTTTCTAGTTTGCTATAATTGGTATTGGATATCCCAACATCGAATTCTGTTCAATTGATTCATCAGTTTTATTTTTATGTTCAATATATACATTTTTTACAAATGAGTTTAATTGATTTATTTTGATTGGATTCTTTTTACTAATAGAATGAAAATTGATAAGATATTTATTACCAAACCTAAGAACAAATAGTTTTAATCAGAATAAAGATAATCAATATAGTGAAATAAGGATGTTTTATAAAAACTGAATTATATGTATAAATTTTACTAATTATCTTACAAAAAGAATGACCTTTTTAATACCTAATAATTTAATGACAACAGTATTGTTTTAAAATCGACAGAATTAAATTAAATGTTTGAAAGAGAACCAGATGGGAAATTGACATGCATGAACTTAATTAACTAAACTAAATTTCACATTGCAAGAGTCATAACAAGTAAGCTGTCTTGCAGCATTAAAGAGGAGAAATGAATGGTACGTATTGAAGATAACTTTTTTTTTTTTTTTGTATACATTATTCTTCAACTGCAATCCGCAAAGAGATAAGTCAACTTGCTAAAAACTAAAAGAGAAAAAAAGGGTGGCGTGAAACCTGTTATATACGACATGTCTAGTCCAAGTGATCATTTGAGTAGAAATTTTACACTTGGGATTAGGAAAGATCAGAAGTGATGACCTCTCTCTCTCTCTCTCTCTTCTTTTTTTATGAAAAATACATGTATCCTCAAGCAAAGTGCTGGCATAAAACCAAATCGTCTGGAGACTATGTTCTAAAATTCTGATGAGTGGGTCGACCTAATTTCGAGTACTCTTTCGTTTACTTTTGTAATTCTTAGTAATGACCTTGTACCCATTTAAACAGACACAATGTCCCCTTGATTGAATGCACAGGGCTACATCATGAATAACCAGTAGAGTTCACAATATTTACCCAACCATTTAATAAAGCAATGTAGAATCTCCCATGCACCCATACACGGTAAGTTTTAACCGTTATATGTAAGCACACTATTTTACTCTAGAGCACTAAAAGTTCTCGACCACTTGAAAGCAGTTTACCAAACGCATTCTTTGCCTAATAAACGGTTAGATTTCAATAGTTTTTGCTTGATTATTATGTTACTTTATATTGTAAACCTATCACTGAACGACGCATGCAACCATTTTCGCCTAATCTCCAATTATAATTGAGATTAAAAAATCAAGTCATCTTGCTACTGTTTATACTATGGTTGTCTCAAATACTATTTAATCTATTTTTATATTAGACAGGTGTAGGTTATGCGGCAATCAATTCTACAATCACCTTATAATAACATTATAAGGTGAATTCTACAATCAATTCACCTTATAATGTTATTAAATTTCAGAATAGATAAAAATTAATTGGTAATTTAAGTAAATAGAAATGGAGAAGAAAAATATTTCCAATCAATTCTTAAAAATAAATCGAAATTAAAATAATCTAATTAATAAAGATAAATCTGATGAGTTTTAAATGATTTAACAAAAAGTTTTAAGTGATTTTACACAATTAAACAAATAAATAAAAATACACCTAATTAATTTAAATATATATAAAAGTTAATCACGCCTATATATATATGATAAAGTAACGTAATTATTAGGACAAAGCCAAATAAAAAGATGTCTTATTCTATTACAGAATAGAACCAAACCGCTGGACGAATTCTTGGCATCTATGTTATAAAGCATCAAACCCCTGAGCCAGGTGATGATTGTAAGTGGAGAAGCTGTGCATATCAGATGCTGCACCTTTGGCTTGCACTGTCCTAGAAACGCAGTACTCTAGTATTTTGAAACATAATAATATATGAAGAAGATAGATTAGCTAACACAGGCGGTATATATATAATAGATTATACAATCTTAGTCAAGCTGCGTTGGATTAAAAAAATCTCAGTGTTCTTCGAGCCCATGACCACAGGATAAATTTTCATATTAGAACCATTCTAGTCAAGCAGAAGCCTGTAACCACTTTCCTTTCATACTTGCGTCTTTGGTTGTTGGCAGATTGTTACAAAGAGAAAAAGTAAGGGATTGAAGCTTCTTTGTTGGACTCCATTAGTTTCCCATTAAACCATTAATTAAATGGGGGATGAGTGATGATTAGTTGAATGTGACTTCAAAAGTGCTGTCTCAAGAAAGTGAACGCTAACTTGAAAAGAAAAAGAATCAAAGCAAGAACCCGACTTTTCTAAGCGTAAGCTTTAAAAGCTGAAAGAGATTAGAAGATTATGAAAGGTTGTGTCCTATTCCTATGTACTCTTCCGCAACAGTCTCTTCTTAGAGGAGAGCATGATAGGTTTCCTAGAGCCACGACAAACACATATATTTAAACTGATTAAAGCAGGGGGACTCGGACAAAATCATCCACCCAGTAAATTATCTTGTTCATTCAGAGTATCATTACCAGATCAATACAAAATTGAAGCTGTGTTTCGAAAGGGTTTGCTTTTCCAGTGTCGAGATTAAATTGCTGTAATTGTTATGTTGTGTGACACATCTAGATGTACGAGGAGTTGTTGATAGTACTAAGTGATTTGGTATATATATATAAAAATATATATAATTCAGATGATGCTTGGTGTTGGTGTTGGGATGATGTGTCAGATTATAACAATTGGAAGTAGTGATTTAAAAACTGGACTGAATAGGTCGGTCGGACCGGAAAATTAGTGAACCAGAATATAAACTGATTCGGTTTAACCTTTATTTTATGTGAGTGGTTGGACCGTTTATTTTACGGTCGAACTGGTCAAAACTTGTGAACTGGTATAAGAGAAAACCGCCTGGTTCACGAAAAATAACTCTCTCTCACGTCTCTCAAATTCAAATAAAACTCAAAAGTAGAATAGAAAGAAGATATCGCCGCCTGAGAAGGAAGACACCGCCGCTCTCTCAAGCCTCA
>JANZLC010000004.1:13237259-13250591 GCA_026413385.1 Erythroxylum gracilipes
AATTGCAAACCCTATTTAGAACCTTATTATAGCCATCCGCACAACAAAGGGTAAAATTACCGTTTTGCCCTTATGTTAGTTTTTCCTTCTAGATCTCTCATTTTACTTTATATGGTGATTAACTCACAAGATCTCATCTTGATGTTAAGACTTGATGGGTAGCTAGTCCATTAAACTACTGACGCCAGTTTAATTACCAAATCTCCTTAAAACATCTAGAAGTGATGATATCACTATAAACTCTTTTTTTGAGTGAATGTTCCCTGATATATGTTTCAATTAATAATTCTAGCATGCAGACATTGGATTAATACTCTATAAAAATTTATTTCGATCATATCAAGAATTATAATGAAACACATATGAGTTTACCACTCATCAAGATTGTGGTCCATAATAAGCGAATGCTTAAGTTATATGTTTTAAGATTAAAGTAACGACCTACTTTATTCTTGAAAATATACTTGATTCTAGATTCATTTAATAGTGCTATTATCGACAGTCAACTACTATCATGATATGAAACTCATCATTCCCTTGTAGTAAACTCCTTTACTTACATGGAGATAAATCACAACACTACAGTCTAAACTATAATCAAGTGACCAACTTGATTATTCAACTGTGAATCCATTAATTTAGATTCTTATATTATACATGTTTCCCATACACTATTATGTATTATTACTTACACAAGAATCTCGGTGCCTTATGACTAGATATATAATGCTTATTAAAACTAAACTCTTTTATTTTTATTAATAATAAACTGTAACTGAAGAAGATTAAGGTACATGTAAATACACTTGCTTTCCAAGGCACTATATTTACATAACTCCAATAATATGAGTAAAGACAATCAAAGTGAATTAAATTTATATGAATAATTTTTTGGTCAAATATATAGAGTTTCTCTTTCTTTTTATCCTTTTTTACCCACTTTTTTTGAGTCATTATTCTCCATTCACCATGATTTGTTTTTCTGGTTTGAGTATTTTCTTATTATTTTTCTATATTTCTAAGTCTTTGATGTTGTAACTTTCTCTTTATTATATTTGTATTATACTTCAACCTAGTGTCATTAAGGCTAAGTTACATCTCATTCAAAATTTATATCTCCTCTTGCAACTAGTCTAAATCCTTGGTTATAGGTAACCTTTTGAGTATCATCAATTTTCTGGGATTCTTAAATGAGAATTTTCTCATTTTTAATGTTGTTTTTGTTGAAGAAGTATTTTTTTTAATTCTTAACCAAATATTAGGTTACCTTTTTTTTAGCATTTCTTCTAACTATTAGCTGGATTCTAACCAGGGTGTCCTTTATTTAACCCACTAATAACTTTCCCTCTTCCTCTTATCCCTAATTCTCTCACCATCTCCCTTACCATCAATCTTTCTTTTTTAATCACTTTTACCAACATTTCCAATTAGACAGGTTTCCCCTTAGCTTTGAGCACTCCTCTTGTCCATATTTCCTCTCCTAATACTAAAATGTTTATTCTGCTCATCAAGGATTTAAGACTTTCAGGCTTATAAAGTATTAAGTTGTGGGAGATTCTCCACCAATTGAGAAGCTCTAATGCTTCTTACCTTCAAGTGTAGAAGGTAACAACATTGTTGCATCACCACTAGAAGTCCTAATAGATGGAATAACCAATGGGTAACTTCACTAGTAGGGTTCTTTATAAATAAAAGACCAGCATTTTCGTTGATAAATACCTTGGCCCAACACGATTGGAAAAGAATAGGATAGCTAGAGGTTCTTTAATGGAAAATCTATTCCTTTTTAAATTTGATTCAAAAATCAATGCTTAGAGAACTCTTAAAGCTAGATCGTGATATGTAAATAATAAGCCTTTTTTCTACAAAAGTTGAAACTTAGCTTTCAAATGGAGAAGTTGAGACATAAGCAAATATTAATATGCTTTAATAAGCACAATATGTCATTGAAATACTAATTAATTAGCGGACTGAGCCATTTGGTAAGCTACATAGATAAGCCTATTTTTATGGACGAAGCCTTAACTGATATGAAAAGAATAAGCAACATAAGATATTTCTAGTAGTTGATTTGCAGTAAGAGGTATCTAGTTCAATACATTTTGAGATTAATTGGGGATACATAATGATTGATGGTGTTGGAGCAATCTCTTACCAAAAAGCCAAATTTGAGTAGTCAAGGAAAGAACTGAAACCTGATAAGTGAGTTCTTCCAATAAAAAGACTATTATAAACTAATATGAGTAGGGAAGGAGGATATTGCATTTGTCCATAAAGGCAATAAACAATTCTAGATCTTAGTGGAAATTACATAAATATCAAAAATTCTAACAATATACTAAAAAGGGGAGACGAATGAAATTATAAAAGTTATATTGAAAGAGTTTTTAGTACATAGAGTACTAGTTTTGAAGTTAATCAAAATTTTATCAATATTGATGTTAGTTCAAATAAGCAAATCTCCAAGGAGAATGGTCAAATCCCCTATGTGAAATATGTAAATTGCCTAAAATCCCCAGACATATCTAAAGATGCAAACTTACCATAAGTAGAAAAATAAGTCTGAAGATCTTGCCAATATTAGTAATGAATTTACAATAGCAGCTAGGAAAATATCTTGAAGAAAGAATAGAGCCAAGAGCTCTAGACATCTAATCTCCTCTTAATGTCATTATAAGCATAAAATGTAAGAGGATTTAACAATCCTAGAAAGGGACATGTTTTATATTAATATATACTTTAAATAAAAACATAAGTTAATATGTCTTTCAGAAATCAAGCATAAGGTTGACAAATGTAAGAATTTGTGATTCTTAGGAAAATAATGATCATTTATCACAATTATCAATACCATTTTAATGATATAATTTTTGTAGTTTATGATCCTGGAAAAATTGAGGTAATTCACTTAAACACTACTAATTAGGTAATCCAATTAGCAGTGATATTATTATAGAAAAAATATTTGGTATATGTGAAAGTATGGTTTTTTAGAGGATCTCACTTTAGAATTAACTGAGAGCAATTCATGCAAATATAGATGCCCCATGGATGATAATATGATATTTTAACAACACTTTTTTTCGTTTTAAAATTAAAGGTAATACTAGGTTAAGGGATTTTAGCGATGGTTTCATAATTTATGCTACCCAACTAGAGGTTACAAACTTGAGATTTGGAGCAAATTTTATATTTTTGAGTAATAAATAAAATGGGGGGATGGTTCGTTTGGAAAAACCTAGATATAACTCTTATTAACAATACATGGCTATTTAGGGTATTTGAAAGTAAAATAGTCTTCAACACCTGTTAAAATTCATAATTTAGCAAAGAAGTGTCAAAGGAAAGCTACCTTTTGAATTCAACAATTACTTTACTGGCTAGAGTGTTATAAGGAGGTTGTGGTTAAAAGAATGGAATCATATAAGGATACAAAGAATTTATATATATGAGGAAAATTTAGATGGTGAAAGAGGAGTTCAAGAAATTGAATTAGAAAAACTATAGCAACATATACCAAGTTGTTTTGGAATATAGATCCCTACTTCACCAAAAATAAAATGAACTTTTCTAATTTTCAAAGGATATTAATGAGAGAATAGCTCAACTACACTCTTGCTCTAGAAGTGAATAGCTTTCTATTGAAATAAATTTCTAAAGTAGAAAGGATAAATAAAAAAGGGATATGAACACTAGTTACTTTCACCAAACCATTCGTTCCAAAAGAAACACGAAAAAGATCATATCTTTACTCAAAGAGGATGATCAATATATTAAGAGGCAAAAATGAATATTACTAGAGGCTTTTACATCACTAATGACGTATGCACTAACAATTGTCCATCTATTTATGCATTATAATTTGTTATTTCTAAGCAGATCAGATAAGCAAAAGCTGACCAACTTATTAGGCCATTCAGTGCATCAGATATTGAGAAAGCTCTCTTTGATCTTTATCCAAATAAGGGCATAAGATCTTATATATTAAAAAAAATTTCAAAAGCCCTAGAACTAAATCAAAACACAATTCACTAATATAATTTTGGAATTCTTTATCAAGGATAAGATGTTAGAGAGAACTAAACAAAATATACATCAGCCTCGTACCAAAGACTTCAAACTCAATTTCATATCTTTTATTGTATCACCATATGAAAATTATTGTTAAGGTCTTACTACGAGACTCAAGTTAGTGCTAAAATAAATCATATATCCAAATCAGAAAATGGTGATAATATATTATTGGCTCATGAATTATTTAAAAAATATAATAGGAAATACTCATTCAAGAGTTGAGCAATGAAGATTGATTTTTATAAAGCATTTGATTCCATCAATTATAACTCTATCTTGCACTTTGTAGAGCCTTTTAACATCCCCTTTAGATTACAGTGCATCTCTACTAGCTCATATAGCACCTTGATAAATGCATAATCAACTCATAAAATTAAGGGTGCTAAAGAGTCGAGACAATGTGACTTTATTTCTTCTTACTTTTTTATATTATAACTTAAGGTCCTAACTAGATTTATTGACCATAACATATGCTAGGAGGGAAATTTCAAGTAACAATTGCAAGTAGCTGAATATTTATAATGTATCATTTTCTAATAATCTACTAATTCTTTGTGATGCTGATGTTAGCTCGGTATGCTCCCTAATAAACTAGCTACAAATTTTCAGTATCTTAGGCCTTTTTTATTAATAGAAACAAGAGCCACCATTTTGATCTCATTTGTAGCTAGACATTTGCAAGCCACTCTCTAGTTTTTTAGAACTCAAGCTCAAATTTTTTTTCATTCATGTATTTAAGAATGCTAGTCACCAACAAGAGGACAGCTTATAGTGTCTTCTAACCTCTCATAGGAAAAATTCAAAAGAGAATTAACCATTAGTGCAATAGGAACCTATCTTAAGTAGGAAGAGGCCAACTTATCTACTTAATTCTTAATAATATGCATTTATACTAGTCCTCCCATTTAATTCTCCTTAAGAACTTCATCAAAACAATTGAAAGTATAAAGAGAAACTTTTTATAGTTTGATGATTCTTCAAAAAATATAGTAACAAAAGCCAAATGAATTGAAGAGTATTTACCTAAAGATGAAAGGGACTTATCATTATCCCCATTCAAATGATTAATAGGGTCTTGATTGTGAAAATAATTTGGACACTCCTTAAGCATAAGTAAGCATTATGGGTGAAATGGATTTATATCCAATGCTTGAAAGGGAAAATTTTAAAAATAGTCAAACCTAAAGTTGACTATAATGCACCTCTTAAAGCTAAGGAAACTTATATATAAGGAGATAAAATGCAAGATTAGAATGACAACTCCACATTGTTATACGACAACAATTAGAATTAGTTAGGGCCTCTTCATCTAATTAGGGAAATGATAGACTTGAGATATATTGTATCAAACAATGTTATGGTTAAGGAGTTAATTAAAAGAAATATATAGAGATGCAATATCAAGGGATTATCAACCATAGATGATGATATGCCTAACTACAATCTTAATGCTAGCTTGGAAGACTATGTATTATAACCAAGGCAAATATCACTAGTGTTCCCTAAGAAAGCTTACCATGTTATCTTTAAACCCCATGCTCCTGAATTCAACTAATGTAGGTTAGTCTGGTTCAAATAATCACTCTCAAAAGTTTTATTTATTATATGGTTAACAATCAAGTACAAGCTAAATACAATGAATAGAATAAAGGATATCAAACAATCAAGAGCTTAAAACTATTAAACACCTATTATTCTGATATCAGTATACAATAACCATATGGTTAAGGATTCAACACTTTGCAACCTCATTTATTAGTATATTAAATAGCCTGATGTTATAAAATGGAACAAACAAAGGCATAAATTATATTCAGATTACTTTAGAAAGTGTGGTGTACGTTATTTTTTAAAGGAAAAAACTAAAGGACATTTCAACGCAAAGAACAAATAATTCAACAATTCATCCAAGTAGCCATTAGCTAGTTGCAAGAACTGATCATTACTCACATTGCTTACATGAAATGTAATAAAGGAATGGTTGAAAGATGAAAAATCCTCATCCTAACAAAGGGGAAAAAGTGATGACGAAAATGCATAAGTGCTCAGAATCCAATTTGAAGATCAAGAGTGCTTCACTATTTAATGTTTATCCATCTATCAAAGCAATGGTGCATTTAATATTTAAGGATAATAGGCTTGTGCATTGTCTTTAAGCATTGCCTTAAAACTTCGTTTCATTTGTCTTTTTGAGCTTTTTGTTATTGTATTCCAATTGTTCTATATTAATCCATTCATTTATTTATCAAAAAAATCAATTTACATGTACAAAATACTAAATTTCCTAACAAACTAAAAATAGTAGTTTTATAGTAATTGTTATCGCACTATGAATTATGTCATCTTTTGATGGATAGATAATTTTTAATCTCAATATAAAAAAATTGTATAAGTACTAAAAATTAGAATCGTAATGTTAGTATCTTATGGCTTGTTTGATTCCGCTGGAAATTTTTAATTTTATGTTTGCATTTTCATATTTAGTAAAATAACTTGTTTAACTAAGTTTTTCATTTATATTTTTAGTTTTAGTTTCTTCCAATTTTTACAACTTATAAAAACGTAAAAACTAATTTTCTCTATTTTATTTTTTGTCATAATCTAATTTACCATTAACTACATATACAATATTTAATTATTTAATATTAAGTACCACTAATAATTTTAATTAATACAATTTAATTAATTAATTATAACATTAATACTTAATTAATTTTTTTAAAAAATATTTGAAAAGATAAATATATTTAAATTTGATAATTATTTAATATATATATTCTAAAATTTAAAATATCTCTAAAATACATAAATTTTTAGATATTTATTTATAAATAAATTTTCTCACGCAGCACAAGCCGCAACAACATGAAAGTATGACCATAGAATCAGTCACTGAGCTATATGCACACGCAAAACAAATGTGGTTCTAGTTGAGGCTTTCTTTCTCTTGTAAGATTTAATAATTAAAACATATATTAGTTGATAAATAATTTTAACTCAAAATTTAATTTTAATATTCTATTATTATTGTTGTTGTTGTTATTAATAAAAATCTAAATACATTAACATCAACAAACAAAAATATTTTTATTTTAAAAATAGAAACCATTGTTGGTATTGATTGTTCCAAAACGTCCCACTTTATTACACCATAATGCTTACATCTTTATTACACAAATGTCCAAAACGTCCCAACTTATTACCATAACACCTTACATTCATGTGGTAAACGTCCCACTTTGTTACACCATAATGCCTTACATCTTTATTACACAAACGTCCAAAACGTCCCAGCTTATTACCATAACGCCTTACATTCATGTGGTTTAATTGTCATTGTTATTGTACCCCAACGTTCTTATTTTTAGTATATATATATAAGACCCATGCATTGCTTTACACCCACTTCTACTTCTCAACTTCTTGTACTTTCTTTCATTTTTCTCCATACAATGTTCAAGACCTCTTTACACACTCATTCACGTCTGTAGTATAAGTTTATCAAGCATTGTTCATTTTTGTTCTTTTTAAGCATCATCAAACACAAGTCTTTCTTTTTTCCTCTCAGAGACATCAAACACAACTCTGCCTTTTAGAGTGCACCAAAGCTGGTGGAGAAGGCGTTAACCCTGGGGTCGGATCCTGTTGTCCTGTTGTATAGTAGAGGGGAATTTTTGACTTAGGGCAATTATTCTCACGACACTTTGCATTCAGATAAGCTGTTACAATTTAATTTTTCCTATTTTTTTGCTAACAATCTAAGTTAGAAAACCATTTGTTGTGTTACTACTGTTATCAGAAATTGTGTTGTTCTACTTGTTACTATTTTTGGGTTTGCTACTGGTTGTTAGAAATTTCTGCATTTTTGTTGTTGTGTATTTAATTTGGATATAGGTTGGAATTATGTCGTCTACGAATGAGACAAACGTAGGTTTTGCACTTACTGTTCCCCACATAATTAGGTTCTGCCTCTTTCACTATGGCCTTGAAAATTATACCTGACCTTACTATATTAGAGCCTCTAAATGGGAGAAACATCAAAAGATGGTTTAAGAAAATTCTTTTTTACTTTCAGCAATACGAAATCGATTATGTACTGTTTCAAGAGATTCTTAGTGATAATACCGACCCTAAGAATAATAAGGATAACCGTACCATTAGGGGAGTGTTACTCAACCATATAATCAACCATTTGTTTGATATCTACTGCAAGTATAAAATTGCTAAGGAAATTTGGGATGCTTTAGAAGTGAAATATGGGATGGATGATGCCGGTACTAAGAAATATGCAGTTGCTAGGTGGTTAAAATTTACTGTTGTTGATGATAAGCCTATTACGGACCAACTACATAAGTATGAAAACTTAGTTGCTGAAATCCTTACTAAAGGTATGAACATGTGTGAGTTGTTTCACGCTAATGCCCTTATTGAGAAGCTACCTGCCTCATGGAATCAGTATAAAAACCAGTTAAGGCATAAGGAGAAAGATATGAAGCTTCAGGAGTTAATAGGACATATAATGATTAAGGATGCCAATTGTGCACAAGATAAGACCAAAACACTCACCCTTGTCCCTATTGTTAAGGCTCATGTGGTAGAATATAGAAATGTTAATAACTTTAAGAAGAATGGTGGACAAAAACAAGTTTTTCAACAATAAGTTGGTTCAGTTTAAGCACAAAAGGATTGATGGTGAATGTTGGTGGTGCCACAAGTCAGGTCATCCTGCTGCCAATTGTCAAGCTAGAATCAACTATGAGAAGAAAAACCAAGGACAGAAACCACAACAGTTTAGGAAAGGAAACCAGACAGGATACTAATGGGGTAACCAGAAAAACTTTGGTAAGCCTCAAGCTAATATGGTTGAAGCTGGTGATGACTAGGAGATCATTACTGCTATGGTTTCTGAAGTCAACCTTGCTGGAAATTTGGTCGAGTGGATCATTGAAACAGGAGCCACACGCCACATCTGTACCAATAAGGACCTATTCAAGGAGTTAAATGATGCTGCTAATGGTGAATTTGTATACATGGGTAACTCCAGCAAAGTTCCTGTACAAGGAGTTGGCAACTCAAACTCACTTCTGGAAAGTGTTGGCAATAGAAAATGTTTTATTTGTTCTTGATGCACGTTGAAACTTGATTTATAGTGCATTGCTTAACAAAGCTGGTGTTAAACTGACCTTTGATTCTGATAAGCTAGTTCTGACTAAGAATGGGAACTTTGTTGGAAAAGGGTTTTGCAATGGTGGCTTATTTATACTTGACGTTGAAATGAATGCATCTACTTCTTCTGCTTATATTGTTGAGTCTTTAGACTTATGACACTCTAGACTTGGGCATATGAATGTGAGGTCAATTAAGAGGATGCAAAGCTTAAACTTGTTACCTAACTAGATCACTAATCAAATGGAAAAATGTCAAATTTGTGTTGAGGCTAAACACTCTAAAAAGCCTTTTAAGTCAGTGATCGAGAGAGAGTCACAATTGTTGGACTTGGTGCACACAGATTTGGGTGATTTTAAGAATTGTATGAGTAAAGGAGACATGAGATATTATATTACCTTTGTGGATGATTATTCTAGATTTACTAAGATTTACTTATTGAAAAATAAAAGTGATGTAGAGGAAATATTTATGAAATACAAAGTTGAGGTTGAAAACTAATTAAAAAGGAGAATTAAGAGATTAAGATCTGATCGAGGTGGCGAGTATAGTACTCATTTCCTTGCTGATTATTGTGTAAAAGTTGGGATTATTCATGAGCTTTCAGCCCTTTATACACCTGAAAAAAATGGAAGGAAAAATCAAACACTTAAGGATATGATGAATGCAATTTTGATTTCCTCCAGTTTACTTGATTTTATGTGGGGGGAAGCTATTCTCTCCCCTTGTTATATTCTAAACAGAGTCCCTCATAAGAAACTAGATCAAAGCCCTTATAAAATTTGAAAAAGTTATCCACCTAACTTGCATTTTTTGAAAGTGTGGGGATGTCTTGCTAAGATTGCTCTACCTGAAAATAAAAGGAAGAAAATTGGGCCTAAGACCGTTAATTCATTTTTTGTGGTATATGCCTCTAATAGTGTTGTCTATAGATTTATGGTTAAAGAAGAGAGATATAACACTTATGGACCAATTATAAAGTCAAGAGATGCAGAGTTCTTTAAGGATATATTTCCTATGAAAGTGAATATGCAAGTTCCTAGAGAATTTGTCTCGAGTTCTTCTACCAATGATGACATAGAGGAATTGTTGAAATAAGGAAAAGCAAAAGAGCTAGAGTACCCACTAGTTTTGGTTATGACTTTATTACTTCCTTTGTGGTGACAAAACCTGAGCAGATAGATAATGTTTTTGTGGTGACTTACACTATTGAGGAAGAACCTAAAACTTATGAAGAAGCAATGAGATCTGTGAATGCTACATTTTGTAAAGAAGCCATAGATAGTGAGTTAGAGTCAATCATGTCTAATAAAACTTAGGTTTTAGTTGATCTACCTCTAGGGTGTAAGCCTTTGGAGTGTAAGTGGATTTTCAAAAAGAAATTGAGACCTGAAGGAACCATTGAGAGGTTCAAGGTAAGACTTATGATTAAAGGCTTTAAACAAAAAGAAGGATTGGATTTTTTTTTACACTTACTCTCCTATTACTAAAATTGCATCTATAAGGATGTTGTTTGCTATTGCCTCAGTATTTAAACTTCATCCAAATGGATGTTAAAACAACTTTCTTGAATGGTGATCTAGATGATGAAATTTATATGGTCCAGCTCGAGTGGTCTAGAGTGCCTGGTCAAGAGCAAAAGGTGTGTAAGTTAGTTAAGTCTTTGTATGGACTTAAACAAGCTCCCAAACAGTGACATGAGAAATTTGAAAATGAGATTTTTAAACATGGTTTTCACCTCTTGTGATGTTGATTATTGTATTTATGTGAAATCAGAGGCCAATGGTTATGTGATCATAACTCTTTAGGTAGAAGATGATATGCTTATTTTTGGTACTAGCTTATTTGTCATTGATACTATTAAGAGTTTGCTAAAGTCTTCTTTTGATATGAAAGATCTTGGACTTGTAGACTTTATTTTGGGAATCAAAGTTGATAGGACTGACTCTGGTTTTAGGTTGAATCAAACTCATTATGTTAAATTTTTTTTGAAGAAATTATGATGTTGATCCAGTCAAGACTCTCTACGACGCTAGTGTTGCTTTAAAGAAAAATCTTGGCGACAATGTAAACCAAGATGAGTATGCTAAAATTCTTGGTAGTGTGATGTTCTTGATGAACTATTCTCGTCCTGATATTGCATACTGCGTGAGTAAACTTACTAGGTATTCATAATCCTAGTTAAGAGCATTGGAATGCACTGATTCATTTATTGAGGTATTTGAAAGGTACTATGCATTATAGATTATCTTTTGGTGGTCATCCTCCTATATTAGAAGGGTATTCTGATGCTAACTGGATTACAGACAGTGATGATATACACTCTACCAGTGGTTATGTTTTTACCTTGGAAGGAGCTGTAGTGTCTTGAAAATCATCCAAGCAAATATGTATTGCAAGATTAACAATGAAGGCTGAGTTTATGGCTTTGGAGTTGGCAGGACAGGAAGCTGAGTGGCTAAGGAATCTCTTAGCAGATATCCCACTTTGGGAAAAACCAATTCCTTCTGTGTTCCTTCATTGTGATTCGCAGGTTGTCATTCATGTTGCCAAGAATAAGGCATATAATGAAAAAAGTAGACATATCAGATTGAGACATAAAATTGTCTGTACTTTAATTAGACATGGTGTAATTTCTCTAGACTATGTCAAGTCAGAGAGAAACTTAGCGGATCCGTTTACAAGAGCTTTGTATAGGAAACTAGTTTCAAAGCATACTAAAGGGATAAGTTTGAGCCCAATTGTGTAGTAACCTTGTGATGGACACCCGTCTTGGAAAACCAAGTTCAATGGGTCAAACAACGCTATGCGGTAACTACTTACTTGTACATTGTTTGTGAAATAATACTGATATACATTCAGTTATTGCATTGCATCCCTTAGCATAATTTTACTGTGTTTGATGAGGTTGGATTGTTTAATCCTTAATGAGTTCCCTAGCCCAAGATTGGGTGGTGTCAGCAGTACACAGTTGATGGACTCACCTACATGATTGTAGGGGGCTAGCCACCCTCCTATGAGAGTATTTGGGCTATCTCTCTAGGGTGATCATGAGACCAGGGCATGTTGAGGCTATTTATTTCTCTAGCAGGTTCTGTCTCCGATTTTCTTGGACACCAGGTTCAAGACCTAGTTCACTTGGTTGTTCATTAATCTTTCTCTTAAACTGTGGCAGTTTGTTTCTCACTTTTTGGATCAAGTGGGGGAATGTTGGTATTGATTGTTCCAAAACATCCTACTTATTACACCATAATGCCTTACATCTTTATTACACAAACGTCCAAAACGTCCCAGCTTATTACCATAATGTCTTATATTCATATGGTAAACGTCCCACTTTATTATACCATGCCTTACGTCTTTATTACACAAACATCCAAAATGTCCTAGCTTATTACTATAACGCCTTACATTCATGTGGTTTAATTGTCGTTGTTATTGTACCCTCAACGTTCTTATTTTTAGTATATATATATATATATAAAACCATGCATCACTTTACACCCACTTATGCTTCTCAATCTGTCGTACTTTCTTTTATTTTTCTCCATATAATGCTCAAGACCTCTTTACATACTCATTCAAGTCTGCAGTACAAAAGTTTATCAATCATTGTTCTTTTTTGTTCTTTTTAAGCTTCATCAAACACATGTCTTTACTTTTTGCTCTCAGAGATAGTTCTTACTCTGCCTTTTAAAGTGCACCAAAGCTGGTAGAGAAGGCGTTAACCCTGAGGTCAAATCCCGTTGTCCTGCTGCACCGTAGAGGAGAATTTCCGACTTAAGACAGTAATTCTCACGATGTCTTGCATTCAGATAAGCTGTTCCAGTTTAATTTTTTGTTTTTTTCGCTAACAACCAAAATTAAAAATTACAGCAAAAAATAGAACTAAAATTCAAGAGTCCCCTAACTTCATTATAAATATTATATTTGTACGATTGGCTGATTAAACTCGGAAGAGCGAGTCCGGTTCATTGTGTACTTCAAGTATCCCCCTGCTCTTTCAAGTTTTATAAATAACTAGTTCTCAACCCCGTGCTTTGCACGGGTTGTTATAAAGTAAATAATAAATTTTAATAATAAAATTGAAAG
>JANZLC010000004.1:13251287-13262631 GCA_026413385.1 Erythroxylum gracilipes
GCAAAAACGGCAAACTTTTAAAAGCAAAGAACTTGAACTTGTACACATAACACTTAAACCTATTGTCTCCTGACCGCGTGCTACGAATTGCGGTTTGGAAGGCAAAATCGCCGAAGTTAAGCCTTGAGAGAAGTATTACTGCATTAGAAGTCGGGCATTTCAATACTACATTACTTAAATAATTAAGTGAAAGGAAAGGAATTAGAAGAGAAAGAAAAGAGTAGAAAGAGTGAATGTGGTAAAGTTTGAGAGAAACAAGAACAAAAACCAGGGTTAGGGCTGACAAAAGGAAAACAAAGGAGCGATCGAGAGATTACTTTGATTTTCTCGTTTTAATTATAATCGCTCTGGGGCAATTATGTTTTGCCTTTGAACAATTATGTTGTCAGCCAAACTAAGCGGCTACTCAAACTTCAATACATCTGATTTATTGCAAAATAGTGACAAGAAATGCCAAAAGAGTGGAAGAAGAAGAAGAAGAAGAAGAAGAAGAAAAAGAATAAGAATTCCGTATGAACCAAGTTCAGGAGCTTACATTCCACAGAATCTGCATTTGGCATCAAATTGCTTTCTAAAGAAAAAAGTAAATAATAAATTGCAGTAATTTTCAAAGAAATTAAAACGAAAAGGAATCACACCATCTTGAATAGCAGTTTAATGACGCCAGGTTCCTGCGAGTAGTCTCAAGCCACAATCTGCTCGCATGGCAATGGTAATATTCAAGCTAAGAAAGCATCATGTAATTCTACTACTACCTCTTTGATAGTCTTAGCGATTGACTGAGAAGAATATTCCATTTTGAAGACTACGAACAATACAATCATGTATTTTACTGAATATTAATCATACTGGGTTTCTACACGTGTGTCTATGCTTCAGTATGCAAATGATGCAATCAAAGAGGGTTTATCTTTCAAGACTTCCCGTGATATATGTATATGTATCACGAGAAAGGTTTATGTGTATATATGTATGTATGTATAGACATAATTAATCTTGAATTTGTTGCTGACATTGTTAGTGCTGATAGTTAACTGAAAACAAGTTTCGTTAAGCAAACACCTAAGTTCGAGTGTTAGCTTTTTTACACAGAATCAAGTCAGTGCAAAAAGACTAACTATAGCAAGTGATGATGCTCAAATCGTTTAATATTTTCCAATTTGCAGTAAGCAATATACAGTATGGTCCAAGTTTCCATAAAGAAGCATATATCCAAGTATTTAAATGAAGCATTTTGGCAGAGTTTTGTACTTGAAAGCTATCCCGATGATCACATTCAACAAAGCTAATATCATCGGTTCAGTTGGCGAGATTGAGCTCAAACGTTCTTTGTATATGTTGCAGAGATTAAGATGATATCAAACATGACATTTACCAATATAAATCAGTATCATATTCTTATCCTTCTTATAACCATTGTGTACAATCCTGTACTTGTTAAAACAATTAACAAACATTGGGAAGCAGAATAAAGAAACTTGAAGTGGAGAGGAAGGCTAAAATATAGGCTTGCAGTTGCATGCATCCAGGGGAAGAATAAGAAATGGAAAAGGAATATTTTCTCGGGATTGCTTATAATTTTGTAAATGAAGAACCCCAAATTCCAATGTAAGCATAGACATAATGTTCTTAAACAATTAGCCAATCAAGCATCTATTTCTCAGAATTTGCTGAAGAGCAAACTGAATGAATCAATGATCCTTAGACCCCAAGCATACTCATCCACGAAGATCATGCTTTTCTCCAATTAGGAAAACAGCAAGATCGTGAACAAAGTTTGCTGAAATAATCATATGTTTCAGCAGGAAATTGAAGACATAGTCTACTTCCATCTGATTGTCGTCCAAGTTTGCACCTTAGAAGCACTTATAGTCTTTACATTGCTAAATATAGCATGCATACTCGGTGAGAAATCCGAACAGTAGCATATCTTTTAATTAAAGTATCTGCTTTAGACCATCTGAGACCTAAGCTTATTGAGTATATATATATCGAAAAGGTTGTAGGGAGTTGTGATTCATAGTCAAGGTGCTTACTAGGTTATTAATCAAACTTAAAATGAGATGAGAGTGTAATTCTTATAATAGAATTTCTAACATCAGAGCTTACACTAGAGAAATGAAAAGGGGAATTGGGGGTATTAAAGGGATTTGGATTGTCTGACCATAGGTAGGGTTCCTATCTTTTATTTATATCAACAGACGTGCGTATTCCATGATACGCAGCAGCAATTCAAAATTGATAGGAGTCGGCCTTCACCGTTTATATAATTCTCCAGCACCATCATGAAAGTTGGGCATAGCCGAAGGCCACTGAATGGAGATCATGAGCTTCTTGATAAGTGTTATCTGATTGCATGTCAAAAGATGACATGGATTGAGGAGCTTCATCAAAGATATTGAATGAAGTTGTTGAATTTCCATAGTTTCCAACGGAGTTTGGGTCTATGAACTCGTTTTCGAAGTAAGACACGTTACTGTTAGGGTTTGAATAGAATTGAGATTGTGGAACCATGTTTGGATTCTCTGAATGAAACCAGCTGTGGAGATCTTGTGGAAAAGAAGGGTTTTTACCATGGTAATTATCAGTAGAATTCACAGTTGCAGATGCACTGATAAAGTTTTGGGCTGCTTGTTCCCTGAGAGAAGCCAGTTGTGCTTGTAGGTTCACCACCTGCCAGAGGCATTTAATTAGTCACCATATGTGCAGTGCTACAGTAAAGACTTAGGGTTTCAACAACATCATCAACTGGAATTGAAAGGTCAAAGTGTACCAAACCTGCTGCTGAAGGGCAAATATATGGGACACACAGCCATAAATGGGATCCTGAAGCCTGGCTTGAGCTTCATATGAGATTGTAACAGCAGCTTCACAACGATCACTCACAGGTAGGTGAGCAAGCAATTTGGAAACATGACTTGCACCAAAGACTTTGTGAATAGCTGCAAAGTGAGTAGCACCTTGTTCATGGCAGAAATAAGGCGCAAATACACAGCCTTTAACACATTTTCTTCTCAAGAACTTGCAGGCTCCACAAGGAGCACCAGTACCTGTCATCTTGACGATCTTCTTCTGGGGTTTTGGGTAGTGCTCTAATTTTGTGTTCTTTTAGGTCTCAGCTTTGTGGAAGCATTATCACCATGCTTATAAACACTTGATGAGGGAGGTGGATCATAAAATAATCAATACTTAATTGCAATTGGTTCCCTAAATGGGCTACATATTCGATTATTTTTTTTCCCCTTAAAACAAAAAACAAAAACCATTTTCCATCCTTCCACCAAAAACTCTCAAATTAGATTCCTTTTAGCATCCTGATACGACAAAAGTACTGCCGTAGACCAAACCCAATTCTCTTTACTTGATGGCTGGATCTATTATACTTATACCTCCTGAATATTTGATCTTGTAGATCCTAAAATCTGATAACTGCGGTAACATTTCCCAAGTATATATACTATGATATCTATACAGGGGAATTCAAAAAGTGTTCAAATGACCCAATTACAAGTTTAACATTAATGCCATTTTCTACTTTGTCGGAGCTAATCATCAAACTGTAAGACCTGTTGTGATTAAAAAAAAAAATCACTAGAAACGTGTGAACCGCTCTTCTTCTTCTTTTTTCCCCCTCCTTTTTTCCTTTTATGATCTAGTTCTTACTGACCACGAGATAATTAATAGGTCAAATCTTCGCTACACCTAAACATTTGCTCGTGTCGGGGGAAAGGGTATTGCTGTGTATCAGATGCAATATAGCATTGACAAAAATGTGGAACAGAGCACCCGTAATGGCGCCCTGGTTGAACCTACCCGCCTAGAACATCAGCTCTTAATGCGTGTTCAGGTAAAGAAAAAACTACAATGGTCACGGTACTCTATTTAGATAAACGTGTTAGTAAAGACAAATTGATATTGTGTTGGTTAAGGAAGCTGGGATAAATACAGGAACCAATATCAGATAGCATGCTCTTCTTAATATATTCCCTAGTTCTTGGTAAACTGATATAGATGTTTGATTAATTTGTTGAGCCTGCCTCAGACTGCTATTAATTAACGTTTTAGTCTTTATTGCTAATCTGTCACTACGTTGCAAAGTTTCTAAAATGTCAGGAATTGATTTCGTTGTCATAAGCTTTCTTCTTACGTTAGCCGCTTCAGTTTTTATGGTTCATTAAGATATTAATCCCATTTTGTAGGTATCGAATACTATGTCAGGAGTGCACACGAATTTTAACCGCACGCTCCTCAATTATTGATTCATGTTGGAAAGCTGACTAAACACTGCTAAAAACATGACAAGCTTTTGGTCCCGAGCAAAGATCCTATAGAACAAGGGAACATAAAGATTTGAATAAGTAATTGATAGTTTCAAGAGATGAAACTGCTAATATATAGTTAGTTGTTGACAACAATTGGTGGTGGATCGTGATTAAGGGACTCTGAATACCAATTTAAGTACAGATAATCGGACTGTAAAGATAGAGAGAAGGATGCATAAAAGGGGCATATTCCAAAAACGAATGAAACAAAAGATAATGACACTGGAATAGAAGGGAAGCACAATTAGCAGAACGAGAGAAAAAGGAGGATGGCTTCTCCTTTTCCTGTCTAAGATTTGTTTAAGCCCAGCAGCTAACAGCTTGTCGAGCAATACTGTATTATTATGATTAACTAATCTCATATATAATGATTAATCACTCTCTATTGTCACACGGAGGTACCAACATGTAGACCTCGCCCAAATGTGCACTTAGGCCCCACATTCAGCCATAATAATGATTTACCCTCCTGTAGACGCGACTATCCTATAGTTGAAACATTACTTTTGTACAATTTATGGTTATTTATAGTTGCCTAAACCTAATTTAGGCCACTTAAAACGAATTACCTAAGCTATGTTGTAGGAACATTATCTAAATTTTAAGGCTAATCAGCCTGTGCTTCATTTGGTACTTGTGGTTGAAAACTTCTTGCTCTTTCACTTTCTTTAGAATGTAAGAAGGCATAAGTAACTCTTCAGGGAGCACGTGATGAGCGGATGATACCATTTAATCTGCTACTTCATCCCTACTGGTTTAAAGTGAATAGAATGTCCAATTCACTCTAATCTTATCTCTTTTAAATTTTTTATTTCTAAAATTTTATCTAATTAATAAACTTTTCTCTCCCTCTTTATTTTTTTCTTAAAAGTCTTAACATGATCATTCCTTTTCTTAGTTTTAATATTAATTTAATTTAATTCTAATGGATATTTCTTTGATTTTAATTTTAAGACATAGAGATTATTTACATAAATTTTTATTAAACAGACTAAAAATTTCAGTTTTGTACATAAATATGTTTTATTTTATAATTAAACGCTAACAACTGCACGTAAATTTTTGTGTAATAAATATTAGGATATGTTTTTATGTTATTTCACAACATAGTATTTATAACAAAAAGCCATTAATGGTTATGTATAGGAATTTACCAAAATTTAGATATTAATTATTATTTGGCTTATAAGTTGGATCGCATTTCCGGAACATACTGAATGTCTAGGCTTCTGTAATTTGATTTGAGGGTTAAATATAAAATTCTTACAGAGGACGGCCTTTTACAAGTTTGAATTTTCTGTTCAATATTATGATGTCTTATTATATCTTATAAATTTTAATCATTTATTTATATAAGCCTCACATGAGTTCCACATAAATAAATACAGGACTCACATAAATAAATGATTAAAATTTATAAAATAAAATAAAACACCATAATATTAAACAAAAAATCTGCTCGCGACTTTTATCTGGAATGGCTTTGTTCCACTTCTCCACCTTCTTTAGTTTATTATCAAATTTGCTTTCCTATTAAGTTTTGTTTGCTTGTTAGTCAATGCCCTACAATGAGCTGAATGTACGGTTATTGTGTCTGAATGAGAGGTTTACATGACCTAATTGATGGGATACTGGGAAGTGACCAGCAACAATTATAAAGATTTCTCCAATCCAATCCCCAAACACATATATTGAAATTACATAATATATTATGGAGCACTGTTATGTTAGAAGGCAGCAGGTGGAGTGGACGTCTACAAGTCTTAAAAGAGGTTATGATTATGTGCATGGTAGCAAGCAACCATCTAAATCCGACCATCTTTTTATGTACTTGTTGGCCACTTAGCATTAATACCAAAGACAAGAAGGCATGCTAAATTAATTTATCCATAATTCATTGATGTATATAAATAATTTTAGAAGTAACGCACAATTAAAACTAAGCTCAGTACACCTTTCTTTTAGGATTTGACGTAAGATTGAATAGAAAATTGGAAGATCAACTCCTAATTGATCTTTTCACATTCTAAGGGTCTTTTTACGAATTAATCCTATCTACATATTTCATCTTACACACCCGATCCCTAACCCAAATCATTGAAAAAAGATGTTGGTCTTCCATATTCATCCAAACCGCAAACACGACATTAAGGCATAAACGTTTTCTAGCTTTTTGCCTATTCTCTCTATAAACTTCATTCGGTTACCCTTATACAGTAGGCTAGTTCCTTATTTTATATGTTTTATTTCTTCCCCGCACACACACTTATATAATATTAATTTCAGCTTCTACAGTTTTGCTTTATTTTTTCCTTACGAGAAGATTTTATTTTAAACTCTTTTTGTAATGCTAATTATGGTTCAAACAGGATTTGTTTCGTAATACCGCTATGTATATAGGTGTAAGTATAGGGAGAGATATTCTTATCACAAACTGATAATGATGGAAGAGAGAATGAAAAATTTTTCTTTAAAAGAAAGGCATAATTGGGTTGTTTATGATTTCCATGTCTTTCTATTTTCCCTCCTTATGTGGAGTACAAATATGCGTGCATGAACTCAGGTGGATCTTCCCCACTATATACATGCATGCCACCAGTCGCATAGTCAGCTACAGCTAGCTTTAGCTTAAGAAGGTGTTGGTGCTGCTAAGTATATATTCTTTCAACAAATTCCGTCCTTCATAGATCTTCCTTCTACTGTATGCCACAAATAGTAAATTTCCTCATATTCGAACATTTTGAAGAAGCCTTAATTATTATTTTTTATGAAACGAAAACTTAGCAGTGAACTGCTACCCAATCCGGAAAAGCTGACAATTTGGAGAGGATTAATCAAATGCTTGCTGGGCATCAACTCTTATAATTGGTGAATTAAGCCTAAATGATGCGATTTAGGAGGCGAGATTCTCATCCATTTGTACGTTTCTGATCAGTTGAAACATGATTGACCCACCACCACCACCCGATGTTGATTAGAACAATTGGAGTGTAATACATGTTCCCTTCTCTTAATATACTGTTCCGTACGCTACACCAAGCTGTATTGATTTTATTATGTACATCTTATTCTCGTAACATGTAATCCTGAATGAAAAAGAGAATCTTGCAGCTTCCTAATATATTTGGATGCATCTTCTTCCAAGTGGAGTCGTTTTTTTCTGATTGTTATTCTGTCTATTTTCTTATTTTCGCCTTTTGTTGGTAATTAATTGGTAGTCTTTAGAAAGAGGGGGTGGAGAATTGTGGGCATGATTATTTTCATTTTGTATTATAAGAGATGCATACAATGCTGTATAGATCTGTAAACAAGGATTTTGCTTAAGGTTCTGTAAAAAGATAGCCTCTAATCCTATCCTCCTGAAATTCATATACTGATTGGTTACTAAAGAAAAAAGGGTATTCTTGTGTTATCACAAAAAAAAAAGAGGGTATTCTTGAAGGAAAAAAGAAACTATGTTAATAAGATATACGAAATCTAAGATAATTACTTGAAAGAAGAGGAAGTTTATAATAAGACATTTGGAATGGAATGGAATTTACATTCTCTGGTCCAATGTTTAAAAGGGAAATTAAGGATATGAAGTCGATCATTCATTAATGTAATCAAATTTGTTAAATATAGTAAAAATAAAAAAATGTGAATATCAAATTTCAAAAAGAAAAAGAGAATGATGAGTCAATGGGACTGCGGTGCACGTGTCCGGAAAGGAATCTGCTTCCTTATTACGCCGACAGTCCGCACGGGTGGCACTTCATTTGTATATGGTTATACGTGTGGGTCCCAGCTAAACTCAATGCCACCTAATTACTCGTTTGACCCTTTTTAACGGTCATTGATACTACAGAACACGACAAGTTAAGCGTCGTAGGCTGAGCGGAAATTTGGAGAAGCTAAAAACGACAACTAAAGATGCTTAAATGCTTTCAAATCCCATCCATCAGTTAATTTAACAGCATGATAAAGACGTTTTCTTTTTTGGCTCAAATTTTGAAAGATGTCAGACTCAGACCGAAGGTGACGAGATTATTAAACCGTGTTGAAATAATTAGCAAGCAAACCCATGAAACAAGAGGCCTCCTCTGTTCTGTCCCCTTTGACTGCCATACAAATATATCTCAATTAATCGTGTGGATCGACTCACATTCACTAAAGAACACTAAGGTTTGATCCTATGATTTGAAGAGGAGCATAATTTAGGACCTTGGAGGAATCTGACTGAACTCCATGACCAGTCAACTTGCATATGGGGCCTTTGCACGTGCGTCGATGATCCTTATCATTTCCAAATCTAGACTTGTTTAAGTCCACAAATTGCCTGGGTATCAACCATACTCATGATGTTGTCTTAACGTGCCCCATCCAATTTAAACTAATTGTTCTCTTTTCTCCTAATATGTAAAAGTAATGGATTAGTTCTTCATAAATACCAAAAAACATATCGATTAGATGTTAAGACATCAATTTAGATCCCGACAATACAAATGACATGACGACGGACGCTTTGTTGCCTGACAATTGAGAAAATAACTTGCTGAAATTTATATTCTCTTGGTGTTTTTTGACTGGGGGGCATTTGTTCAAAGTCCAGACCACAATATAGGGACTGATATCCATATATAAAAACCTCTAGTTGGTGACAATTTAGGCTGTCATTTCAACTAAAACGATGGAAGATTGTTGCAAAAACATGGTTTTGTTTTTAGCTGCTAATTAGCTTGTCAATGACTTGCACTGGTAGCTAAGAGAGAGAGAGAGGTTCGACCACAGGTGGAGACAACCTGGGGGGAACTATGAAAAGAGAATTAAGACACAAGTTAACTTCATTCCAAGGATTGTTTGACCAAAATGGTGACATGTAGTGATACTTGGACACATTACATGCTCCTACGAATTCGTCACCAATAATTCTATAATTGGCATCAAGATCATCTTTAAGTTGAGATTTTTTTTTTTTTTCAAAACTTGAAAATCCTTCAATACACTACTGGGTTGGGCAATTCATTCAAGTCCCACGGGCCACAGCACCTGCATAAAGAATAGAATTATACCTTCGGTGTCGCAGCAATACACACAAATGTAGACATGTCATGTATTGTCTAACATTCTTTTGTCACTTCCACTTTTCAAGTACACTACTTTCTCCCGACCGGAAAAACAGACCAGAAAAGCCTGTGTGTTGCTTGATTGTCTGTACTGCAATCCTCATAATCCGTTCCAAGGAATAAATCCTACCACACAAAGATATTGTTTTTCCTAATTGAACAAAGGAAATAATTTATGCTTCTAAGATCTGTTTAATTTATGCTTAAAGGTATACTTTGAATTAGTTTAATAATTAATTGACTGATTGGGTCTAAATTGATAAACCATTCATATTTTGATCAAATGATAAGAAAATGGGAATACTTGTTCATCTATAACTTATTACATGAGACGGAGTATATAAATATATATTATTGTTTTCCTAACATATTTTTTAAAAAAGCTATAATATATAAATTCATATTTCACCCTTTAATAGACTGATCCAATTCTGGCCTGCAGCAACCTTTTCTTCGCTGAACCATTGAAAGTTTTTGTCCATCCTTTTTCTTCTTCTACAACGATCAAGTACAGAACCTCAGAAAGATAACTTGTTTTCCATGGCCCCAAATCCTCTGTCCCTTCTCCTGATCTTAGTTTTACCCCTTCTATCTGAGCCATCATTCATACCAATATTCAAAAAATCAAATGCAAAAATTGTGACGTTTTCTCAGTTGCAAGGAATAGAAAAATCACAATCAAGTTGTATGGAAGTTTGAGTCCAGAAATATTGACCGAAGAAGGGGAAATATTATAGCTTTGTTTGGTACGACTCTTAAAATCGAGGAAAGCGTGTCACATTTTTATTTGGATAAGGGCCTAATGGCACTGACAGTCGGTGTTCTCGACGCATAGTGAAGCATTAATAATAATTTCCGCTTTTCCTTGGATGCTATGAGTAACCCTAGGCCTAGGCTGTAGCAGGATTGGTGGTGGATACTGCCAATTCTTGCTCTTCCCAAGGTTTGCAATGGTGGGGAAAGCTTCGCAACAGAGTTACCTTTTGCAGTTGTATTAACCATGATATTCCATATCAAAATTGTTGAAATTTATTTATTTATTTATAATACAATATTCTTAACATACGTTTTTTTTTAAACAATAAGACATCACATAATAACGATACTTCAACAGAAATTCGTAACTATAAGCAAAATAAAAATAAAAATATTTGTAAGGTATATATTTATATTACATATCACATAATTTTTTATTAATCTCATTTTTCGTTTAATACAAAGTCATCATTTATTTTCAAAAGATTCTCATTAATTTATTTTTTAAGTTATAATTCTTATGTTTAATTTTGTAGTACATGTTAATACAATAATTCAGCACCGTAATTATCAACCAAAAAAAAATAAATCAGTACCGTACAAATCCTGTTCAGATTGTTTCCAAACCTTGCAAAAATGTTATGTTTCGTAATAGCACATGACCAAGTCTTGTTAATTAAGAAGCAACCTTAGGAAGCAGGACACTTTACCTTGTTAATAAAGCACATGACAATATAATGTCAGGAGGCGTTGACTCTTCGTTAACATAGAATCTACCGGAAAGGACTTAACAAGCAAATGCAGGAAACATCGACTCTTGATAACAATCTTATAGCCTGGTGATCCACAGTGTAACCGAGTAAGCAAACAATTATCTTCTTCTTGTCTCCTGAAAGAATCCAAGTCTCTGTGGTACATGATTTTCGATGACACTGATGAAAGGCATTGCTCCATTAGTATGTTTAATCTATACCAATTAAATGAATTCTACTTGGGATAATAATTCATCTCTGCTTCACAATTCTAAAGAAGAACACCCAACTTATAGTTGAGAGAATATGATCTTGGATGAAACTTCAACTAATTAGAAAAGTTTTGATATTAACAAATGTACAGTTGATCTCTTACAGAAAAAAAGAGATTTACATATCATGTACAAGA
>JANZLC010000004.1:13282342-13302400 GCA_026413385.1 Erythroxylum gracilipes
GCCACCATCCGAGAGGAAGATTGTGCGGCGTTCGGAAAAGTGTTTCGGGACGTGCTAGCACACTACAGCCGCAGCCCAGATCGTGCATACTCGTGTGGATACCGGTAGAGGGCATTCGCGTTTTGCAGTGTCTTGGAATCCAAAAAGAAGCAATCCGTCCACGCAAAAATAAGGTATTTTTGTACATCTTGGTATTTTCGATTATACTTCACCTTCTTGTATGGTCTTTTCCGCAGCGTATTTTGAATACTCGGACCATACGCGATCCAACAGTGGTATCAGAGCCAGGTTCTATTGTATAATCGTTAATATACATGTTTTTGATTACATGTGTTTTACGGATTATGGATGCATGATACGAATGTGATTTATTTTCATGCATGTTGTTTTCGGAATTCGAAAGCTCGTGCTTTTCAAATCGTTGTTCGAATTCCGAAAGTCGCGAACAAATAGCAATAACACGGAGGCTCGTAACTTTGGGTTTGAAGAAGCTCACACTATTCCAGTTTGTGAGGGTAAGGCTTGATTTCTCTTTATGTTCAATCCCGTACTAGCTGGTTCATTTAGCTGTTGCGTTTATTTCCATGTTTCTCTTCCAATCGCAACGCATAATCAAGCCTGTGAATTTTCAATGGTCTTTTATAAGCGAAGTTGTAGAAAATGTCAATCTTAGTTATATTAGCAACAGAGGATTCCAAGAGTATAAACTGTAACTTTGTCGGACCACAATCGTTATAGAAATAGCTTCTTACGAGTTTACCAACTCAAATTAAATGCCTCAGTACTAAAATTTGAAGAGATAATTAGTTTTAGTTAAAAAAAACATATAGAATATTATTATAACAAAATTCTTCATTTTGATATGAATAATTAATTTGTCAAATAATTTATTTAAAATATATGATTTACTAGTTATATTGTGTACAATTAAAGAATTAGTTATATTTTTGAAAAATAATGAGTAAAAGTTTCACTCTTATTAAGAAGAATAGACTTTTTTTAAAATATAATTTCCTTATACAAATTCAATTTTAATGTGAAGTTCATGTCAAACCAGTACTATGCGTCAATGCGATAGTATTTCAAAATGTAGGAAACTTCAGTGAAAAAGTTTCGTTTTCGCATAATTTGTTTAGGTTGTGTAAAATTATGCTATTGAAACGGTGTCAAAGTCGCAAATAGATCAGTAAATCATTACTAACAAAAGCTTATGACATCGTGACTTTTTTCATCAAATATTACTCAAAACCATTTATCAGTTTTAATTAATAGTTTAAATATAAATAAATCCAGAAATAACTAAGTTGTTTATAATTAAGAAAACATAAGTGCTATCAAGATGGAAAAACAGATTTGAAAATTGATGAGTTGCAACCGATCGAGAGCTAAAATAATGTTTTAAGAGCATAAAAACAAATTAATATTTTAAAATACTTACATATACAAACTTTTAATTTTCCGTGCACTATACATAAATTCCAATCCTAAACGTCTACTGTTTTGACTTCTAAAGAAGTTCAATTGAAGACATCAAATGATTTCTTAATTTCTTCTTTTAGTGTATGTTTACTATGCTTTCTTCTGAAGTTGATAGTATATTGGTGTATCTTTGACTACTGAAATTGATAGTATATTGATGGATGCATTTAGATATATAATCGTTAGCCTTTAAGGTGATGTCACCAAAATACCCACTCAAAACATATTTTGCAACATAGTTTGGTCGTCAGTGCTGAGATATATTTGCTCGTCAGCCATGATAACAGACTCATATTTCTTTATATAGTTTGCTGTCAAAAGTTAGGTCTAAGAGCCATTATCTTAATTTAGTTCTTTTCTCAATAACATGATGATGTTTATACCGACTTCTACGTCATTTCAACTCATAAAAAATAAACAAAACAGGAGTTTATAGTAAATCTAAATTATCAAATTTATGATGTGTTCTTTTTTTCCTCTTGCAGTCTCTAAAAATTATTTTCTCACATCATCTCACTAATTCATCAAGGTGTCTCTTTCTTACATGTTCAAACCACCTAAGCCTTGTCTCTCGCAATTTGTGATTAATACCAGCCACCTGTAATTTGTCTCTCATCATACAATTCATGACTTTATCTCTTCTGGTAATATCAAACATCCACAGGAGCATCCTCCTCTCTATCTCTAAAAGCTTATTAATATGTATGTGTTTGGTGGGCCAACAGTTTACCCCATATAACATAGTTTGCCAAATCACCATTCGATAAAATTTATCTTTAAGTTTGAGTGGGATCTTCTTATCACATAAGACCCCTACTACGCTTTACCATTTAAACCACCCTGATTTGATACGATGGACTATAATGTCATTGATCTCTCCATTGCTCTGGACGATAGACTCTAGGTACTTAAAACACTCTTTCTGTGGTACAACTTCAGATCCAATTTTTACTTCCACATCATTAACGATCCAATGTCCTAAAAGATTGCATTCTAAGTACTCAGTCTTAGTCCCACTCATTTTAAAACCTTTCGGCTCGCACGTTTCCCTCCAACATTCTAACTTGACATTTACCCCCTCCCTTGTCTCATCCACTAAGGCAATATCATCAGTAAATAACATACACCAAGGCATATCTCCTTAAATATTCTTGGTAAGCTCATACATCACTACTGTAAACAGAAAACGGCTTAATGCGGAGCCTTAATGTAGCCTAATACCAAAAGAAATATTCTTAGTGTCTCGTCCTATAGTCCATACGCTAGTCATTGCCACTTCATACATATCTCTTGTTGGACCCCGATTCTGGAGCCCAACTCTTGTCGAGTCATAAACCATGATTTGTTGCGGAGTCATAAACCATGATCTTCATTACTCCATATTTTTAGAGTTATAAAACGTGAGTGCATTTCCCTCTAGGTTTTTTTTCAATGAACCCTCATTAAACTCATTTCTCCTATTTCGGAACAGATTTTGGGAAACCTTAAACCAGAATTACAATTTGACTTCTTCAGAACATTTGTTTCCCCATTGTCTTAAGTTTCTAATGACACCAAAATTATTCAATTTGGTTAGAAATCTGAAAGTTATAGCCCAAACACTTTCGGACTGTTATTAAACTGAAGCAGTACACTATACTCAAATTCCATCCAAAATTTGAAAGTCTTAGAGACTGAATTAAAATTCTATCGCTTCAGATAATTTGTAGCTCTATTCTCTATTTCATTTTGAAATAAGAATCATCCCATTCGAAGCTCTACCGATCAAGATATGATTCAAATACCAAAGTATATTCATAACCTAGACATTCTCTCCTAACCGATCCCTCACTTTCTTTTCATCAATCATTTTTATAAAAAATCACAAAAGTTATCAAATTGTTTGGAGAGATAGAAAAATATGTTAGGAATCTATTGGTTCAAGAATCACTTCAATTGGAGGTCGGAAGATGAAGCTATGTCCAAAAGGATCAAACATGGTTTTGTCCTCAAACATACTAAACCTGTTTCGGGACAATTGACATAACTTTTACTAGAGACATCGGATTAAGATTGTCTTAGAACAGTTTCAAAGAAAACTTCGTGGTCTACAAGTTTTATGAAGACCTTGAAGAGAGATTTTTCCATCTAGAGGGCTAAAATCATCAAATTTACAAAAGTGTAGATGGATCAGATGAAGTGTTTAGGTCACAGATGGATCAGACGAAGTGCTTCAGTCAAAGAATCAGAAGAAGGGATTCAATAAAAGCTGAATCATACTAAAGGGTTCAGTCAAAGCAGCAGACGAAGGGATTCAGTCAAAACTAAATCAGACGAAAGGGTTAAGTCAAAGAAGCAGAAGAAGGGATTCAGTCAAAGCTGAATCAAACTAAAGGGTTCATTCAAAGAAGCAGATGAAGGGATTCTGTCAAAGCTGAATCAAACCAAAGGGTTCAGTCAAAGAAGCACACGAAGGGATTTAGTCAAAGCTGAATCAGACCAAATGGTTTATTTAAAGAAGCAGACTAAGGGATTCATCCAAAGCTGAATCAGACTAAAAGGTTTAGTCAAAGAAGCGGACAAAGGGATTCAATCAAAGCTGAATCAGACTAAAAGGTTCAGTTAAAGAAGCAGACGAAGGGATTCAGTCAAAGTTGAATTAGACTAAAGGATTCAATCAAAGAGTCAGACGAAGGGATTGCCACAAATGGATCAGACGAAGGGCTTGTCATAAATGGATCAGACGAAGTGATTCGGTCAAAGCTGAGCTTTGACTCAGACGTAGTCAAAGCTGAGCTTTGACTTAGACCGAGGGAATTCAGTCAAATTGAATCAGACGATGGGTTTATATAGGGTCTTTCTCACATCACACAAAGTTCTAAATCACTAACTACACTGTCCAAAGCGTCTCTAATGGTTCCTGCATCCATTTTAACATCACTTTCACTCATAATCTTCCCAATTTCGCTTCTTCTAATGCGATATCACTCCTTTAACATTCAGTTACCAATTTGGTTGTATTAAACTCCCAATTCTCAACTAAAATGACTTATCACATACAACAAATTCTCATCCTCACTATAGTTGTTCTGTATATATAGCCTATGCAGCATCATTCATAACAATTTAACTACTAATTTTTATTTCATTAAACTCTCGGATCTCTACTCATTTGATTCATCACCTACATCCAATTCTCATCATCCATAATTCCTATTTTTCTTGTCCATACCATCTCACTTATGTGTGTGTGTGTATATATATATATATATATATATACATAATTCATATTTCATTAACAACAAAAATAAGAGTTTGCAAAGCTTTAATGGAATTCCAAGCCACATTACATCATCGGTATCAAAATCCAAATTACAAAAGATACATATCCCAATAATTCTCGAAATGCATCTAAAGCTTTGTTTTTTTTTTACAAAATCTAACATAAATCACAAAAACATTGCAAGAGTGGAATGATGTCTCGACTCTCGGTTACTTGATCTCATTCTCTTCACGTAAAGATGGGACAGAAAAGGGGTGAGCTTGAAAGCTCGTAGGTAACAGTTTATAACGGAAAAATAAGCAAAACCTTTGAAATGTTCATTTGTCAATACAAAGTTCCAATTGAATTTATAAAATGTATCATTCTCAAACTCTCAACCAAAATTCACAAATTATAAAACATGAATGCATCAAACTTGTTAGCATAACATAAGCACATAATCACATCAGAATGGTTTGGGTGGATCCAAAAATAGAACGTACTACACATTTTCACATAATGGTCCTGTGTAACCGTGAATAGAATGTACTATCGTAATCCCACTTAATGGTCTTACGTAGCCGTGAACTTAGGGGAGTCCATGAAGGAGCTCTATATCACTAGCTGGCAGGTGGGAGAAGCCCTTTTGTCAAAGTGCACTTGACTTAACTTAGGGGACCACCACAAACCCACATAATCATGTATTTCATAACTTGTAAACATGTTGCCCAAAATGACACTTTTTCGAAACTTGATTTCATAAACTTGATATTCTTTCAAAATCATTTCCATTTTCCATCTTATAAATCAATCACACAATTCATATACCAAACATATAGCACTTTCTCAAATCATTCAAGAAACAATAAATGCAACATTTATGATGAAATTAAAATTATTAAACTTCCTTGATTTAAAGAAAACATTAGTGGCTTATCTACTCTATTATAAACATGTACCCACCTTGATTTCCTTGCTGAAAAGACTTGCTTAAAAATGTCTCCCATCTTGTTCCTCTTGCCTTTCTTGATTTCCTTGATTCTTTACCAAATGAAGAGATCTTTGGCTCAAATGGAAGCTCTTCTCTTCCTCTAACTTTTTTCCTTCTTGAACAACCTCAAAATCTCTCTTAAAAACCAAGAAATGATGAAACCTTAGCTCAATCTCTTCTTTTCTCTCAAACACCTCTCTTTCTCTTTCTTTCTTATTTTCGTATTTCTCTTCTTTTCTCCCCCTCAAATCACGTTTTTCCCTTCTTAAAAGAACTAAACAACATTTCTTTTTCCATTTCTACCCTTAATGAGTGAGCAAAGTCTATTTTTCCCTTCCTTATATCCTTATGGTCTTTCATCCTTAAGTGATCTTCCAAAAATACCCTTGAACATTCTTATAACCTTAACACTTTAATTCCATTAACCCATGCAATAAATCCTACTAACTTTGACATAATTAAATAACTCCAAAATAGTTAATCTATCAAAACCTCAAAAATTATTTAAATCATGCTTAATTCAACAAGACAAAAATTTAATCATGCTTAATCAACAAGACAAAAATTCAAGGGCCAACATTTCTCCCCTTCTTAAAAGAATTTCATCCCCGAAATTCTTACTTGACTGATCAAGTGGCAGGGTATGTCTCCTCATATTAGCAATATTATCACCTCATTAAGAGAATCTCCTACACCTTTAATGGATATGAAACACATTAACTTATGAAAAAGCATACAGTATATAGATTTTTCCCAAATTTCATGTAATTTCTCTCAAAATATCATAATGAAAACATTTAATTTTTTCAATATTAATTTGAATAATAAAACATATATTGTTCTAAATCAACTTAGCAACTTTCCCACTTAAAGAAAAACTAATAGGACACTTTTACTTTATGTCAAACAGCCAATCGATTTGGTTGTAGTTTAGTGACAATTATTTAAAGATATCCTTTATCTTTTATATGTTTAGATGTATATGATAAAGTCAAAGAGATAATTATATATTGCAAATGAAATCATAATGAGATTATATTTATGAGATTCATATTACATTCATGTATTTCCCTAAATTATTTTTAATCATTATTCTATTAAGACTGGACATTGATAGAACGTAAAAAGACTAACACGTTTTATATTTGTCCTTATGAAAGAAGTAAACGATCTCATAGATTACAGTATAGAGATGCTTAAATAAACATATGGGTGCTTATTAGAGAAAAAATTTACTGTAATGACCCGATATTAGAAATTCATTTGGAACATTACTTGTACATCTATGAAAATTTTCATTGTGTTATCATGATAGGATTCATCACCCTAAAGTAATTAAGGAGAATGTTCTGTTATTCTCGATTTGTATTAATTTGATAAGTCCTTCGTCAAGGTAGCATGACATTTTGTAAATAGTTTATAAATATCATTAATTGAAGCAATAGCTAAAGGAAGAGAACTAATATAATTGGATTCAAAATAGAGTAGACATTAATTCCATGTTCTATGTCTAATCAGAACATTGTATATGGAAAAGATTGAATTATATGAAAAAATCATGCATGGAAAGGTTAGTTAAAACCATTTTAACATTCCTAAATATTTAGGTGGTTATGATGTGTTGTTAGGTGTCAATCTTGATATATGATTTAGTTGGTTTATTGAGCAAACTTAAGACTAATTATATTTTAACGGGATCCTAGACAACTAGAAAGATTAGAGTTATCTTTCCAAATAGTAGTGAGGGCTATTATTTTGAATAAAATAGTGGGGGTAACGAAATACATGATTAAAATCCTAATATCATTTGGTAGTCATGACATATAATTAATTACTTATTTTTCTTACATTTATATTATGTTCTAAGTGGAATTTACCTTGTTTAGTATAGTTGATACTAAGTTAGTGAATCAAAGTTCTTGGACATAGAGTTATGTTTTAGAAGAGTTCTTAAAGTTAGATAGAAACGTTGTATGTCTATTATGTAATTTTTCTATAATCCCTGTTGAGGATTCGGTGAGAAAGTTTTAGAGATATGTCAAAATCGTATAGATGACAAAATGTATTGATATTTTTTATTGACTAATGTCTCATAAACTTTGATGACGACATATGAAATATGTGTCATCATCATGATAGCAAGATGCAAGAGGTTGCATAAAGCAGAGCTAAAAGGTATAGTAGCTTTTTGGAATTGTTGCACTTAATTTAACCTACAAAAAACATAAACATAGACATCAATTAAAGGCATTTACTATAATATGATAATAGTTGTCATCAGAAGAAAAATTATGGCATGAATTTTCTTGCCTATACCAAATATGATAGAGATCATATATATTTCTAGTTCATACTTATGATTATTTGATAATGAATTTAAATTCAACATTATTATAATGTTCAATGTATGATAATAATTATATTGTTGAGTAGAAGTAGTTGATTCAATTTTTCAAATTTGTATGTGTTCGATCAAAGGAGACTTATACTTAATATAATTGGCAAGAATACAAAACTGGATAACTGAGACTATTCTTTTATATCATGTTGGTTAAATCAACATAACAACAACAACAACAATAACCCAGTAAAAATCCCACTAAAAGTAGGGTTTGGGGAGGTTTAAAACTCCCACTAATGTAGTGCCTTGGATGATATATTTGATGTAAATTTGAAAGGCTACAAGACTTTGAAAGAGTCACTTATATGATGAATTTAAAGAGTTTATTTTGGAGATGATTGTGAATTTATCATGTCTACAAGAAGGTTAGTGGAGTATAGTTGTCTTCTTTTGTGGGAGTATGTAAAAACATATTACTCGTAGAGAAAAATAGTTCTAATTTTTAATTGTTAAAAATATAATTGTCCAAGAACAACTCTTGTTAGATATAGAAAGGTAACAACTTAATTTTTGGAATTAGATCTTTGGAATTAGATTGGAAATTGTTCAACTATTATAAGTTCAAGTACATAGATAATGTACTAAATTTGTTTAGTATTTAAGATATATAATAATTATGAAGTATTAAATAAATAAATATTTTTTTCTTTTTTTGATATTTGAGTTCAAGGTTATATGGATATTAACTTTAGAAGTAAATTCTAATGAAGGTTTATTTTACTTAGAACAATATCATTTTAAGATTGGAAAGGTTCCAATGTAGCAATAGTTGCTAATTAAGCCATAATACAATTTTCATTTAATGTAAATGACTAATAAGATCAATAAGTTCTTTAGTGAACTTGATATAGTTCTTTGTATTGTTCAAGGTAGTAATATATTGTGGAACATTAGAGTCATTAGGCATGTCAAAAGAGCTAAGGTCTCATTAAAGATCTAAGGATGTATTTAGGCAAGTTTTCTTAATTATAATGATAATTAAGATAGAAGTTATAAGATTTAAGCAAGTGCTCACTATAGAGAATCTTATAGAATTCACTCAATTAAGCCATTGTCCTATTAGTAGGTATATGATACTTAAACAATTGTTTTAGTGCAAGTAGGAGATTTTTAGTTTATGCCCTACAACCAATCAGTTTAGTTGTAGTTAAGTGACAATTATTTAAAGGTATTCTTTATCTTGTACATGTTTAGATGCATATGATAAAGTCTATGACATAATTATACATTTAAAATGAAAATATAATGAGATTATAATTATAAGATTCATATTGCACGTATGTATTATCTCTAAATTGTTCCTAGTCATTATTCTATAAAGATTATACATTAGTAGAATGTAAAAAGACTAGCACACGTTATAATTTTCCTTATGATGGAAGTAGTTGATCTCATAAACTAAAGTATGGAGATACTTAAGTAAACATATGGGTGCGTGTTAGAGAACAAGTTCACTGAAATGACCCAATATGAGAAATCTATTTGGAACATTATTTGTATGTCTGTGGAAATTTTTATTGTGATGATTATGTAAGTGATCATTTGACTTGAGATCTCTGTAGTTATCTTGTATATGAATTGCTATATTTTGATACTATTTATGACTTATTCTAATCATAAGTTGTCCAATCGATAATCATTGGATATAGCATGAACTATATGGAGGTAGTTGTGTGATTAAGATAGAATTTATCACCCTAAATTCATTAAGGAGAATGTTTCGTTGTTCTCGACTAGTATTGATTCAAGAAATCTTTGACCAAGATGGAATGACATTTTGTAAATAGTTTATAAATTTCATTAATTGAACTAATAGCTAATTGTAGAGAACTTATATGATTGTACTTAAAATATAACAGATATTAATTTCATGCTTTATGTCTAATTGGAACATTGTACGATGAAATGATTGAATTGTAAAGAAAAATCATGCACAAAAATTTAGTCAAAACTACTTTAATATTCCTAAATATTTTGGTGGGCATGATGCATTGCTAGACGTAAATCTTGATCTGTGATTATAAATTGTTTAACTGGAGAATTAAAAATAAATTAAAAAGAGTTTTAATTGATCTAATTCTAATTTTGAATTAGAATTTATAATCTATAATCTATAATTTATAATAATTGCCAATATATTTGTGAACCTAATAAGTCTTACATAAAGGACGGATGGAAGAGAATAAAGATATTCTAATTCAATTCGACTTGATTGTAAAGTTTGAGAAACTTTATAATTAAATATGAAATATTTAATAAATAAGGATCGATATGAGATATTGGATCTTATTTGTGCATAACTGGTATTTAGTTAAAATTATTTGTCATTTTAATTAAAATTTAATTTCAATTAAATTACTAAAATCTCCAATACTTATTATAAATAGACTTAAACTCTATTGGAGCTAACACTTCTTGCTTAAGTCTCTTTGGAAGAGTTATAGAATTTTCTCAACCTGTCTAGTAGATACCATTAGAGGTCAGACACTTTTGCAGTGGTGGCTGATATAAGCTAGTTTAAGAAACGGTTTGAGGGATACAACAAAAAAATGATCAAGCTTCGGAATAAGGTACGAATAGGTTCATGCTTTATTATAATTTATGTGTTAATCATTTTATAGAATTAAAGTGATCTTAATTTTTGAGAAATCAAAACACAAAAAAGTTTCGTAATTATTATTCTACAATTGAGATCTAATCTCGTTCTGATTTCCCAACAGACACTACATGTGATTGGTTAAATTCATAATCTTTAAGAAAAAGTTATAAATCTAAATACTAAGACCTTAACCATCTAAAATGTGAAATGCAATTTCAGTATATTTATTTGAAATATTTGCAAATAAATGTAACAATTAAAATCATTATGCATCAATTCAGAAGAGATTATTCAATTCACCCACATTTTGATTTTGGAACTAAAAGGTGAAACTCTAAAATAATTACATGGGGAAAGTTTAAAACTTTTACTATACACTTAGGTGAGAATGTGAAGAAATTAAAATATTTGAATATTTGAGATGTAGGAAAAAGACTAAACCTTTTTAAATTACGAAATGGGTAGGACTAGTTTTTAAGAGTTGAATATAGAAAAATTAGAGGATATAAAATTTAAGATTTAATTTCTGTATTCAATAACTGAAAGCTTGAATGTAATTAAAATCTTCCCAATACTATAAATCTGATATACATAAAAACTTACTTCTTATCACAATTGATCACATACAAGCGGACATGCGCTGTTTACACAATTTATAACATACACGAGTGACACTAGTACTGTTTCATCTTTCTGTTTACATTTTAAATAATGTGACCTAAAATTTTCATATACTCTACATGTGCTAGCCTAATAGTGTGTTATCGTTGATGGATTATTCACACTCCACCAAGCATGAATAATTAAATACATAGTTTTGGTAGCACAAATTATTATTTTGATCATTACTACCAAGGTAAAACTTGCCACCGAAGCTATTGGTTTAATGGGAAAAAAGTTTAAGATTTTGTCTTTTTGTGTCATATTTTAATAAAGTCTTTTTTTAACATATAGATGTGATGACTGAGTTAAAAATTAACTAGTCAAATTACATTTTTGAATAATGATCTATATGGACTTACTTAATTAACAATCAAGCTCGCCAAGTCACCATTGTAATTATCTCTGCAAATTGCAAAATTTTTTAAGGTTAGTCAATTGCTCCAAACTTCGAGAGGTAAGTTGCCGGAAACATTTGGTTACGAAAACGCAGTTAATTGATGTATTCTTTTCCACCGACTCTCGACCTGTCATAGTTATATATTTCAAGCCTTAAACAAATGCAGAAATAATGTCAGGTGAAATGGGTAGAGGTTCAAGGGTTCCAAATAACTGATTACTTCCATTATTTCCTTTCCCTAATACAACTACTTTTTAGTACATTGGAAAATTCAGAACATCCTAAAATTTTCACGTAACTGCAACAACGTACCTATATATGAATTAGCTGCAGCTTTCTTAGGTGGTCCATTTTCTTCTAAGTCATCACGAACTAGCAAGCTGCCACGAGGCACACATGGTGCTATACTTTATCGAATGGTTCTAGACGGTTGTAGAGGTATTTTTGCCCATGCCTCTCTGCTTTTTAGATCGATCTACATTTCAGGTGCTGATGAGAAGAGCGGTGGTTTAATGGGATGAAAATGCAATAAACTCTTAGTTTAATTAGTCGATTCATGCATAGAATATAATAACAAACTTGAGGGAATGGTCCCATCCAATTATATAGATCAAATTCTCACACTACACGCTCAACTTGGAGTCTTGGACAAGTTCCTTCTGGCTAGCTCGATCCGTCGTTATTCAATTTTGGGTCCATGTGTCTCTTTCCGATTTTGACTCTTAAGTAAACAATTCATACACAAATCCTAGGGGTTCAGTAAATGTATCTCCGGATTGTCCAAGAACCAATTGAATAACGCAAATTCTACAAATTAACAAAGTATTACGATAACAATTAAAACAATATCTCATCTTAATTATTGAAGTTTTTTTTTTCAAAAATCACAAGCTCAGACCCCATTCACAATATTAAATGTGGCTTCTCAAAATACTGAAATTATTTTTAAACAAATTTCATTTGCATCTTAATGGTAGAAGGTCGAGTAAATAGACTTCTAGAGAATTATAAGCGCTAACCATCACGGAAAAGGACGTATGCTAATGCTCGAGCTGTCATGTGATCCGTAATGTTGTCCTAAAAGTCAAAGATTAAGATTATAAAATAAATGCCCAAAATGAGATACCTCATTGTGGCTGCCTGTTTCTATGTTTGTTAATCTTTGTAAACAAGACATCCATATCCAACATAGTCTCTGTTAGCTCCTATGTAGTCTTTGCTAGCCTCTTTTCTGTTATCAGGTCTGCTTGAATTTATGGCCACTAATACAAATTTCTCAGTCCTAGAAAATTGTTTTTCTCGGCCACCAATTACCATGACCTCAACTTCTAAGAAAATGGAAGAGATTCAACCGAAAGAAGTGAAAATTTCTGTTGCTGCAAATGCTTCCAACTATGACAAAGCCAAGGAAGTGAAGGCATTCGATGACACTAAAGCTGGAGTTAAAGGGCTGGTCGACGCTGGTGTGACAAAGATCCCCAGGTTTTTCATTCACCCACATGGAACTGTAAAAAGCTCACAACCGGAGAAAGGTGACGTCAAGTCACAGCTTCCGCTGATAGACTTTAAAGGCTTTGAAAGTTGTAGACGAGCAACGATAGTTGCAGAGATTCTGAAAGCATTGGAAGAATGGGGTATCTTTCAGGTGGTCAATCATGGAATTCCAGGAAGTGTTATGGAGGATATGATAGCAGGAATTAGGGGATTCCATGAGCAACCACAGGAGTTGAAGAGAGAATGGTACTCACGAGATACCAATAAAAAAGTAAGGTATGTTTCTAATGGAAATCTCTTGTCGAGCAAAGCACCAGCAGATTGGAGGGATTCGATAGCCTTCGATTTTCAGGATGGTGAAATCGACTCCCAACTTTTTCCTCCAGTATGCAGGTAACTTATTTATCTTGAAATCGTAAATAGAAAGGAAGGAACTTCAAGCAACCTTAATCATTCGGATGATACAAAAGAACGATTGATATGGCTACACACAAGAATAATTCATATATCAAGTACATATAATATTAGTGTGAAGAACTCGTACCAAGAAACTAGTCGGTTCGAAATTTTCAAGAATAGTTCTTGAATAAATAATTAGTTACAAGTAATCAAAACCCTCTTTGGAAATCAATATGATCTCCCATGTTTTTGTTGTTAAATTTGCAGGGACGCGGTTAGTGAATACAGAAGACACACAGTCAAGATGGGTAAGTCACTAGCTGAGCTAGTATCTGAGGCTTTGGGGCTTCCAACTGACTACCTTTCAAGCATAGGGTGCATGGAAGCACAAGTAGTGGCTTGCCATTATTACCCAGTTTGTCCACAGCCAGAGTTAACTTTTGGAACCAGCAGGCATAGAGACCCGTCCTTTTTGACCCTACTACTTCAAGACACAGTTGGTGGCCTCCAAGTTCGTCATCAAAATCAATGGCTTGATGTAACCCCTCTACAAGGCGCTCTTATAGTAAACACAGGAGACTTCATGCAGGTAAACTTCTGTCTTTTTCTTTTAATCTTCATCTTTTTACTGCCTCTTAATTTCAGAAGTTGCTTATTAATTCTAGGTAGCGATCTTTGTTCTCACGTGATATTACCAAACAGAGAGAAAAAGATATGATCATATCTTAAATATTAATTACGCTTTTCTATTTCGAGAAATTAGCACAATAAAATCATCCAAAAAACTCGAATCCTGCCACTTTACAAATTTCACTTTCCGAGAGATATAATCCATTCTTAATATCATAAATCATTCATTATTGATAGTACTATAACATCAACAGTATATTATTCATAAATTTTTTTACATCTTGTTGTGTGTATTGTATATTATTTTTATATTTATTTTTAAAGAATTTTTTAATTTTATTTCAATTAATTAATTATTAGTATTTAAAAAAAATCTAGGAGATTTTCGCTACATACTATGCTTCTTAATTAACAAAAGTGATTAGTTTGATTTACCAAAGAAAAAAAAGTGATTAGTTTGAACCTTTCGATATAATATATATATAAAAACTATTTTACTCCTTCCACGATTCTGATGCAAGTCATTAAGTTGTACGATGGTGGTTATAAGTTTCAAGTCAACAATTATGCAAACTTCTATTCACTTTTCATCCCACCAACTAGTGGTTTCTTTCTTCTTTTTTTTTTCCTTCATTTATATGCACAAACAGTTCATCACGAACAAGAAGTTCGAAAGTGTGGAGCATAGAGTAGTTGTAGGAGGGGATAAAGCGAGGGCATCTATTGCATGCTTTTTCCAACCAAGTACAGTCAATCGATTGAAGCCGTACGCAGCCATAAAGGAGCTTCTGTCTGACCACAACCCTCCCATTTACAGGGAAATCAGTTTTAGTGAGTTTATAACCTACTTTCGGTCCAAAGATTTAGATGGTGACTCGGTCCTTTCACATTTCGAGCTACAGTAATGCTCAGTTAAACGCCTGTCCCCATAATTAGCTAGCTTAATTACGCAGATTCTTTGCCTTTGTACTAGATAACTTTTTCTAATCATGGCGGCATTTTAAGGTGTTCTTCTTCCTTAACTTTTCTCGTTGTAGGTAAAATGTCAATACAAAAAATTAAGTGATTACAAAATTCTGAAAGTGACTACACCAACTAAGGAGAAAAATATGTTGAAAGATAAGTCACGTTACAAATTTGTTTGTTTGAACTGGATACAATATTCTTCAATTTAGTAATTTATATTCAGCGTTGAGATAGTACCACAACATCACTACTATTGTTTGCTTGATTAATGAGATGCAATTATTGCTGCGGAATGGTAAAAGGTGAAGTGCTTTTTTAGCTACCAACATTACAATTGACCTGTAGAAAGATCTATAAGATTAGAATTTTGGTGGAATTCTTTCCTAAATAACTACAAATTCAATGAGGTTGTTAAGATGATAGGGATTTCACTTAAAATTAAAAACTTTTCAGTGACATGAAATTTTATTTATCACATAAACATATCAATCGTCTAAATCTAAAAATAGATATCAATCATGAAACATATTTTCATTTTTTTAATTGAAAGTGTTATTAAAATGTGACGAAGAAAAAAACTAATATTATTACACCAAAAAAAGTTATAATCTTTAGCAGTCTTGAGCTCACGTTGTAAGGCTTCAGCTGATGATCTAAGTCTTCTGCTCGCAACCTATGATTTTGGAATCCTTATAACAATTGCACTATTATCATGATTTTGTGAGATTTTTTTATTTCTATCCATAGCTAATTACTAGTCTTAAACAGCCAGTTAGATTTCATTACTAAGGTGGACTTATAATGATCCTCTCCCTAATAGCATAACAACAATGAAAAACATGTAATACGCATAAGTTGTTTCTCGCCCATAAATCCCCACTTCTATCAAATTGTTTTGTTATCCTACACGAAAGTTGTGTATGTTATATGAAAAATCAAGTCATTTAAGGCAGCTCAAAATAATTAGAGATTGGCAGTTTTCTCATTTACAAGGATTTGGTGCACAGTCGCGGAAGGAAGAAATAGTACAGTAGACGCCCAAGGTTAAAAAAAAAAATCTTTAGTTAATTTAAGAATGAAGAAAAATGGTTAATTTGTATGAAATAACCAAATTAAAGAAAAAATCAGGACTTCTTGGAATCTTGGTTCTATTGTGAAACTGAAAATTGAGGCGATAGAATTCTTCTATACAAACAACAAAATAAGGGGAAAAAAAAAAGAAAAAAGAGATTACCGGACACTAAGATAAGCTAACGTGGAAACAGATGAAGAACGACAGGGAATAGCGTCTGGTTGCAAGTTTCAAAGGTTAAATTTCGAACGCTCCAAATCTACGTTTAAAGAATAAGATTATTTAGAATTGCCCTCCTTTTACCTATTGGATGGAAAAAGGTAATAGATCAAAGATAGAAATGTCTTGTATTCATAATGAAGATCGAACCGCAAATTCAAAATTAAAAGAAGACTAGATTTATTTAAATATGTTATGAAAATTGCCAGGATTAGATGAAGTTTGCAGTTAAATAGGATTGAAGAAATAGTATTGAAGAAATAATCACACATATTTTTATGTGGAAAATTTCTAAACAAATTAAGGTAAAAATTACGGACAAGAATAAGAAACTTCACAATTAAATATTTGGGAGTTACAACTTCTCTCTATTTTATAATAAAAAACAATAACTCTCTTAAGAAATAGAAAAAACACTCTCCAAACTATTGAGATTAATTAACTGAAGAAGAGAGACTTCTGGAATCAATGAAAACTAATATCGGAAGGCCTATTTATAGGCCTACTAGACGCATTTAGCCAACTATCTGTCCACAGTTGGCTGGCATTCAACTGGCCTTCATTTTTCTTCTTTCTTCCTGCATTTTCTAACTTTGTGCAGTTGGCAGCAACTCTTCTCGACTTTGGTGCAGCCGGCAGTAATAATCTCCAACTTGAAAATTTGATTGAAAGTCAATCAGATCTTCACATCATTTTTTCTTCCTTGCCATTTACATGTTGCTCATGTTTCCATTAGGCCACAAGAGGATCGACACCATATAAAATTTTCAATGTTGACAGCTTATTGTGAAGTTGTTTGCTTGTTTTACTTGTTCTTGTGTTGGTTTTCTTGTTCAAGAATAGCAATTGCAAAATCATTAAGGTGGTCCGCCCAGACATTATTTGTTAAAATGATGATGAGTTAATCATACGAATATGGTAGATTTTGAAGTAAAAGTTCAGCATGGTCTTGAGTCTTTATCTTATGATCCAATGATGTGAGTTGGGAAAATAGAGTATTCAAGGTGTTAATGTGCTCTGTCACTGAAGTAGATTTTGACATTCAAAGAGTGTACAATTTTCTTTTAAGGCAAATCTTGTTATGGAATGACTTGGCCTCGTATAGCTTAGTAAGATGATCTCATATCTCTTTTATCGTCTTCTTCTCCTTTATGCTTGACAATACCCTATCTGCTAATGCCAAATGAAGATTTGTGATAACATTCTCGTCTATCTCATTCTACGTATTCTCATCTATAAATATTGTCGGCCTTTCGCTGATGACAACTAAGCAGTTATCTTTTCTCAAGGTAGTCTTCATCTTAAACTTTCACAATGAAAAATTACTTCCATTTAGCTTATCAAACTTAAATTTTTCCGCCACTGCGTCTATCACGAACAGAATTTAGCTCCCACTATTTCACATGAATAGTACCTATACAAAAGAACTCAAACATATGAATAGTACTGTATACATGAATAGTACCTCAGTTACTATAGCTCAGCTACAGTAACTGCTACAGTGTTAATTCAAAATTAAATACAAGAACGTTGCCACTTTTCTTCGTTAATGTTTTATTATTCATCAACTTTTATCATCTTTACTTAAAAACCAACGGAATGCACCAAAAAATTCATCGTAATTTTCTAACCTGTCTCTAATACCACTTGTTGTAAAAATTGACTAGATTAGAGCAAGTCCGTAGCTAAATAGGATTGAAAGAGTAGTACTGAAGAAATAAACAAACAAAATTTTACATGAAAAACTCTCAAACAAATTAGGATAAAAACCACAGACAAGAAGAAGAAACTTTACTATAAAAGATTTAGGAGTTACAACCTCTCTCTATTTTACAAGAAGAAATACTAACTCTCTTAAGAAATACGAGAAACACTTTTTAAACTGTAGAGATTAAACTGAAGAAGAGAGACATCTGGGATCAATGAAAACTAATATGGGAAGGCCTATTTATAGCCCTCCTTGACGCATTTAGCCAACTCCAGCTGACTAACCTTCATTTTTCTTCTTCTTCCTTCCTGCATTTTTTAACTTTGTACAATTAATAGTAACCCTTCTTAACTTTGGTGCATCCAGCAACAACAAAATATTTGAAGGATGATCTAAAAGACAACCTAAAACATTAATATGAGAAATGTGAACATGTTTATTAATAAAGAGGTTTTTGATATAAATATATATAAACAGAAAAACATTTATCTTTATTATCAATAAAAAGGTGGGGAATATACTAGCATGTTTTAGTTATTTGCAATAATGTAGTGTAGTAAATTTCTAGGTTGAATTGTGTAGTATTTTAAAGGCACTAACTTATGTTATGAATGTTGGGAATTCATTTCGTTTTAGAGAGGCGAATTAAGTAGAGAGCTTCTTAACATTTTAGTGTTAATTAAATGCTTCTTATCATTTCTCCAATGCCCAAATAAAGATTAAACTTACTTTGAGGAGTTTTAGATGCTTACTTTCTATAACAGTTAGAGGGCCCGTAGGTTTGTTTAATAATGTAAAATATGTTCAAAGTGATTGGAATTTGAGTGAAAAGTAGTAAAACAACAATTCAGTGAAAGTTTTCAGTAGTACGCAGTCTTACTTTTAAATGATAGAGAGATTGTTTCCGATTTGAGTGTAAAGAAGTAGAACAAATAAGTAGTTTGTAAGGAACATAAAATAACTTTGTTATACCTATTGCATCTTCAATTTTGTATCTTAACCATTTGTAAGCATCATTCATGAATTCTCGACATGGTTGGTTGAAAAGAGTTTCTCTTAGTTAAGTTGGAAATTAAAGCATGAAGTGCAATCTCACGGTTAGAGTATCTCGACTTTATCATATATAAGACAGAAATTAAATCTTTAAATACAGTATATGACATTATGTAATATGGATTGAACCTTTGCTCGTAATCTTAGAGTCAATATCACATATTAATGATATACTACTCTCTTCAAGACATTAAAAATTTGTTCTTGGCATGTATTTTCAATAACTAAAAAATTGTTTGAACTACGAATATTTATCTTAATCACTGGCAGGTAATGGTTTGGTCAAATATATAAAAAGTTTTATAATATGATCATATATGTTAGAATTTATTTTAAATATATCCTATCTTTATTTTTGACATTTTTATTGGACATGGGAATTTCCATAAATCTTGAAGATGTGCTCTAATTGAAGATTGTGTTGGAGATTGTGTATTGGAGATTGCGTTTTGAAATTGAGATGCAGAATTTGTATTTTAAAAAATCTCTATAATCCATGTTTGGAAGGGAATCTATCAAAATACGTGGGAATACGTGGGACATCTCCTAGTTGTCATTGAATTATGTTGAAACACAAAAAGAGGATTAGAAAACCTAGAGGTGTGTGCGGCAATTTCTGGAGAGGGTAGCAGCTTATGTTTGTTTGGTGTGTTCTAGTTTTCATATGACGGTGGGGTAGCTTGTGTGATTATTTTAATTGGAAGCTATAGTGAATAATGTATTTTTGTCCACGCATGGCTATTGAA
>JANZLC010000004.1:13302500-13324873 GCA_026413385.1 Erythroxylum gracilipes
TTTCAATACTAACAAAGTTTTACAAACTAGTTATAACTTGATTAACGATAAGGTTCTGAAAGAAACAGTAATTTTTTTAAGGGGATATAATCGAAAAGAATACAACAATTCAACCCCCCCTTCTTGTGTATTTTGTTCTTATTATTGCTCAATATATTAACGTGTGATTTACTACAATGATATGAAAAAATGGTATTATATCATCTTTCATTCACATTAATGCAACAAACCAAACAATATTATTGGTATTAATACAGAAACTCTAGTTACAAACCAAACATCATTTTTTAATTTTTCATACTCATTCTCATTCCCTTCTTCTATTATACCCATATCCTTACCCAACTCGTGCTCAAACCAAACGCTCCCTAAGATAATGGAAAGAAAATCAAGATGCTTTGTTTTGTTTGGAGTGTGCCAATTTGTTTCATTTAACACGGATATGTTTAGTCAACTTGTTCACTTCGAAGAGAACAATAAAGTCGTGGTCAAAGTTAGTTCTTTCTTTTTTTAATTACATTAAATATCTCAATTTAATTGGACTAATTCTAAGCTCTTAAGACCCTACCTCAAGAGTTCTAGAGGAGGTAAATGTAGAATTTTAAGATCCCTCAGGTTCTTATGTAACCTGTACACTTCTGCGCATAAGGAGCCGTCACATACTTGATTGGTCAACTGCTGATTGATTACTGGCCCTGCTCAGCATTAGGTGTCCAGCAGCTACTAGGGAGCTCTTGGGTTCCCTAATAGAGTCAACTCCCATATTATCACTAGAAGCGAGACATCCGTAATTGATCCGATCAAGGAGCTTTGCCTAGGGCTATGAGTAACTCCTGAAAAGCACTAATGAATGGAGTCAAAGCACATGATCAATATCCGAGGTATCATTAACACTGGAATAGAATATTTATATAATTATCTCATAATAGGTCAATCTAATGTGCTTACTACCCTTAGTAAGTATCCACATGTTAACTCTAAACAACTCATGTCTACAACTTATAAGATCTACTGCTTGATCCAATCAAGGAGCATAACATGTATTAGTCTATCTAGATTAATGATATCTCATCTCATTAATCCTATGACTAGGGAAAGTTTAGATACAAATATAATTACACACGATAGGAATCTCATTATCATGATCTCATCATGATTTTCTCAATATTATTTTTTGCATTAAGGACTTCATTAAATCAATTTAAGATCAACATCAAATCCATAAATGTATGATCATCGAAATAATGAAAAATGCCTTTATTAATCATAAAATGATTTGTACAATAAGTGCTAAAGGTGATTGCATTTAAAACATTTCTCTAACAAACTCCTACTTGCACTAAAACCAATCGCTTTGATATCTAATACCATAGGTGTGTACATGTGACACAAAACTCTTTTGAAAAATAGGTTTAGTCAACGGATTAGCTATATTCTAATCGGTGGGAACTCTCTCTATCTTGACATCATTTCTACCAATGATTTCTCTAATCAAATGGTAGCGCCTGAGTATATAATTGGACTTTTGATGAGATCTCGGTTCCTTCGCCTGAGCTATATCCCCATTGTTCTCACAATACAACTGTATTGGGTTAGTAATGCTCGGAACCGCACCAAGTTCTACGATGAACTTATTGATCCAAACCGTTTCCTTTGTCGCTTCTGAAGCTGCAATGTACTCCACCTCCATCGTCGAATTTGCAGTTGTCTCTTATTTGGAGCTTTTCCAACTGATTGCACCACCAATCAGTGTGAATACATATCCAGACTAAGATCTGGAGTCATCCCTATCGGATTGAAAACAGACAACAGTATACCCATTTACCACAAGATCACCTTCTCCATATACCAAGAATACATCCTTAGTTCTTCTTAAGTACTTAAGGATATTCTTGACAGCCACCCAATGACCCTCACTAGGGTCCGACTGATATTTGCTCGTAACACTTAGAATATACGATACATCAGGTCTAGTATATAACATAACGTACATGATTAATCTTATAGTCTAAGCATAAGGAATCAAATTCATGCGAGTCCTCTCATCTTGTGTCTTTGGACATATAGATTTAGAGAGTGTAATCCCATGTACCATAGGAAGATAACATCTCTTGGACTACTCCATGCTAAACCTCTTTAACATCTTGTCTATGTATGTAGACTGAGAAAGACCAAGCAATCTCTTAGATCTATCTTTATAGATCCTTATCCCCAAAATATAAGTTGCTTCTCCAAGATCTTTCATAGAGAAGTTCTTAGCTAACCAAATTTTGACTGATTGTAAAGCAGAGACATCATTTCTTATTAGTAATATGTCATCTACATACAGTACAAGGAACACGATTGCATTCCCACTAACCTTCTTATACACACACGACTCATCCATATTTTGCGAGAAACCAAACTCTTTCATCGTCTTATCAAATTGGATATTCCAACTCCTAGATGCTTGCTTCAATCCATAAATGGATTTCTGAAGCTTGCATACATTTTCTCCATTCATGATTATGAAACCATCAAGTTGTGTCATATACACATCCTCAGTTAGGTTTCATTAAGGAAAGTCGTCTTCACATCTATTTGCTATATCTCATAATCATAATGAGCGGCAATGACTAGGAGTATCCTAATAGATTTAAGCATAGCTACTGGGCTAAACATTTTGTCATAGTCAACATTTTGTCTTTGACGATAAGCTTTAGCTATAAGCCTAGCTTTCTGGGTAACTACATTACCCTCCATGTCAATTTTTTTCTTGAAAACCTATTTGCACCCTATCAGTTTTATCCTTTCTGGTGGGTCAACCAAAGTCCATACTTGGTTTTCATACATGGAATCCATTTCGGATTTCATAGCTTGAAGTCATTTTTCAGATTCTGAACTCTTCTGAACTTCTTCATAGGTAGTAGGCTCATCATCTTCTATAAAGCAATACGTCATTAAGTTCACTTATGAGAAATCTGTATCTCTCGGGAACATGGCATATCCTACCTGACCTACGAACTTCTTATGTGTCAGAAGGTTAACCTATTGTTTCATCTTCATGAACAATAGTATCGGGTCCAGGTAGTTGATCCGTGTCTGTTTGGGCATCTTGAATTTCTATAAGTTCAATTTTGTCCCACTGTCTTCTCTTAGAAGAAACCCTTTCTCTAAAAAGACATCATGTTTTGAAACAAACACCTTTTGTTTTGAAATATGGTAGAACTGATATCCTATAGTTTCTTTAGGATATCTTACAAATAAACACTTGTCAGATTTCACTTCAAGCTTATCTGACTGAATCCGCTTCATATAAGCAAGACAACCCTAAATTTTTATATGAGAAATATAGAGTTTCTTGTTAGTCCATATCTTATATGGAGCAACATCAATTGACTTGTATAGGACTCTGTTTAATACATAAATAGAAGTTTCGAGTGCATACCCCCAAAAGGATTTTGGTAAATCTGCTAAACCCATCATAGATCTCACCATATCTAACAAGGTTCGGTTTCTCCCCTCAGCCATACCATTGTGTTGTGATGTGTAAGGTGGAGTCTACTAGGACAATATTCTATTATCTCTGAGATAATCAAAAAACTCGTGGCTTAAGTATTCACCACCTCGATCCAATTGAAGTGATTTAATACTTCCTTCAAGTTGTTTTTCAACTTTATTTCTGAATTCTTTGAACCTTTCAAAGGCTTCAGACTTGTATCTCTTAAGATATACATACCCATATTGAGAATGATCATCGATAAAAGTAATGAAGTATACGAAACCACCTTTGACATATTGGACCACATACATCAGTATATATTAGGTCTAAAAGTCATCAGATGCCTTCTTCTACTTCGAGGACTCCAGATAGGCCTTACAATTTCTCTTCCAGTGCCATAGTGGAAGCAAGTTCCCTTCGAGGCAATCTTCTTTACTTTCTTGACATCTCCTTTAGGCCCTGCAGACGACTTCTTCTTTTGGCTCTTTTTCTTCGAACCAGAAGAGTCCACCAGCGTCACAACCTTGTCTGTGCGGATAGATGACTCAGTTGCCTTGAGCATGCTGACCAACTCAGGAATTGTGTTGGATATATTGCTCATCCGATAGTTAAGCACAAATTGTGAGTAACTATCAGTGAAAGTCGTCAGAATTAGGTCAATACTTAATTTATGATCCAAAAGAAAATCCAAGGAGGCCAACCGCTTGATGTAGCCATTCATCTTCAGTGTGTACTGCACTAGAGATGTCCCCTCAACCGCCTTGGAGCAGAAGAGCAATCACGAAGTATCGAACCTTTTGGACCTTGCTTGCTCATCAAAGAGCTCCTTAGGATGATAGACTATGGTATGATCATCTATAGCCTCGTGTTGCTTTTGTAGCTCCGGTGGCATAGTGGCCAGCATAATACAACTTGCCATCTCACTATCATCGAGATGCTTCCTATATGCCCTCCGATCATTATCAGAAGTATCAGTAGCAGGGGGATCGGGAAGTAGTTCTTTTAAGATATAACTAAGCTTCTCATACTTGAGAACTATTCTCAAGTTCTTAAGCCAGTCAAGGAAGTTTGGTCCAGTCAACTTGTTAGCTTCCATTAATGATCTTAGATTCACACTAGTACTCATGGTGTTGACTCGAGCAATAGCAACCTTTCATCAAAGAGAGAAAAATTATAATGCACTTAAATGCATGTCTATAAGGAATTTAATAATACACATTATTGCTCCCACTATTTTCACAAAATCATAACTCTCAATATAAATCTAAAAGAACTCATAGAGAAATTCTCCTAGTTGGTCGATATCCAATATCCCTAAGAATAACCTTGGGTTTGCCCAACAAGCCACCTTAGTTCAACCAGTAGGTATCAATCATACCAATTGCATCTCTAATGCAACTATTAAATCTAATGCTATCAACTATTGATGTGTGCACACTCATTGGGCTATCAAATCTTGATATATGTACATCTAATGTACACTAACGAACTTTGCCTCTATCCACGTTGATCTTGGGATTGCCTAACAAACCAACACTTCTAGTTAAAATCAACCCATTAATCCAGAAATTCTATTTCTATGATTTGAAAATATCCGTGTAAAGCGGGCTTAGATTTGGCCAACAACCCAACTTTAAAATGACTTTGGTTCTCGCCATATTAAAGGAAACCGTTAGTTTTAATATTCTAAGTGAGGGGTTTGACTAAAGTCTCATCTAACTTAGATGGTCTTATACATATAACTCATATATACACACATATAGTTACTATAACTACATGACATGATATGGATTACTTAATCAAATTGGGCCTAAGCCTATAACCATCCATCATGCAAGCCCACACATTCTCCTAACCATGCATTCTCTAATGCATATATGTAAACACATTATTTTGGTTATGACATCTTATGGATCCTAATATGAAAGACCCAATTCAACACTTGGATCTAAGCCCAATTCAATAATTATATTTATTATCTTCCTTTTACTAACTTGGCTAAAATTACTATTATATGTATTTCATTTGGAATTAATAGTAATCTAATTAACATGAATGCCAAATTCTAGAAATTAATTCATAATTAATTTACCTTAAATAATTCTTTGGTGTACAAAATTAAACAACTTCAATTTTGTCACACATGTCAATTTTTCTAGTCTTATTAGAAAATCTATTGTTCTACTAAAATTAATTCAAAATTAATTTCAAAAATTTCAAAAATTTTAAGAACATCAAATAATCATTCCAAGAATCTCTAGGTCGTTTCATGATAATCAAAATAATTTAGGAATCACCCAAAAATTATTATGATCACTGAAACACCGATAAGACATCAAAAACGACAAATATGACTTCTATAATTTTTCTGGAAATCAAATTTAGAGAAAAATCATTTAGGCATGCATCAAACATCAAATTAACACATTTTATCACATAAAAATATTTTTAAGGTTTTAGAACCGAAATATAAACATACAAAAATATCAAACAAAACAGATCCTACAATTTCTAAAAAACTATCCATATATGAAAAATTATTTGATAAAATTATTAAATTTTTTTAATAATCTTAAAAAATAACAGAGGAATAAACACATACAAAATATGTTCACATAATTATTCCATAATCAAATTCCACGAAAATCATGTATAACCTCATTAGTTTAGCCAATAGACATCACATGCCCAACAGAAAGACATATTTCATGCATGTTCTTGTAAATACGAAATTAAATATTCTAATCACATTAAAAATATTTTAAATCACACTGAATCATTCATATGCAGCTTATGAACAGATTGGTGAAATAAAATAATGAAAACCATTTTTCTATAATTAATTTCGAACAAAACATTACAAGACTCTAAGCTGTCACAACTGTGAAAACAATTTTCACATATCATGTATTCTACATCTAACAAGGCATAAGATGGCTCTGATACCATTGTTAGGTTTCGATCATGCATCTCATAAATAATATATATCAAATATATGCGGTAAAAACGAAACCTCAAAAATTAGATCTACTCATGTATATAGATATAGAAAACAAAAATATGAAATGTAAGATGTTTACATACCTTTTCGACGATCTCCTTCATTCTTTAATCTTTTCCGCTTTAGGTTGTCGTAAACCACAACGATCAACATAGACCATTTCTAATGAAAGTCCACACAAAGATAAAAGGATGGAACCTTATTAGGAGATGACTAGAATTCTTTACCTCATTAGGAGATGACTAGAATTCTTTCTTTATGCTAGCAAAGACAAGAACTCTTGTGAGAGCTAGAGAGAAAAAAAGTGTGTATGTAATAAAGAACCTTTCTTTCACTTGTGTCTTACACAAGATGCACGAAGATCATCTCTATTTTCTGCACCATTTGGACTTCAATAACCTCCATCAATGGAGAGTTATAGGAATTTAATGGTCATAAATAGCATGCATTAATGGAAGTTATGGAAAGTTAATGACCATGAATAGCATGCATTAATAGAAGTTTGGGAAGTTAATGGCCAAATTAGCAGCCAACAACACTTGTTTCTAATCCATTCCATAAACATTTTTTACCACGATCATATTGCGATACAATCCCGAAACACTCTCTCATATCTTAAATCACCATTTAAGACTATTTTACTCATCTTTTGGATCTCCTATGTGTGTGAGCCATTAGGTTCTCGGTTATGTTGGTCACTTGAATTAATACTTAATTCAAGTAAGTCAAGAGTGGTATCTAGCAACACGCCATGACCCCAGTGATTTGACCACGAACCCTTCCATATGCAATGCTGCCATGCAATTCATCTTTTCACTATCTATACCCCACTTGGTTCAGAGTATAGTCAAAGTGTCAACTCCCACTAGACTGACTACGTCACATCTAGTCCAAGTGATATTAGATCTGGTCCTGAGCATCTTATTACTCTATGTATCATTGAAGACTCTCTTCATGACACATATCTGCTTTGGCCAGAGACTCCCAAATATTGACCCTAATAAAAGGTTATGGGTATCATTTCTTTCTATCAGGAGTGGTGAATCCTTTATTGGATACTTAATTACCTATGAATACCTCAAGTTGTACTAAATCACCACCCTATAAGTAACCTTGAAAGGCATCGATGAATGAAGTCAAAGCACATGATCATTATCTGAGATATCCTTGAGCACCTCAAGTCAAAGGATACTTACACCATTGCTATGATGAGACTATCATTAACACTGAAATAGAATATCCATATGATTGTCTCAAAGTAGGTCAATCCAATGTACTTACTACCCTTAGTCAACATGTTAACTCTAAATAACTCATGTCTACTACACTACAACTTGTGAGATCTACTGCTTGATCCAATTAAGGAAAAATGTACTAGTCTATCCGGATTAATGATATCTCATCTCATTAATCCTATGACTAGGGAAAGTTTAGATACTAACATAATTATACATGATAGGAATCTCATTATCATGATCTCATCATGATTTCCTCCATGCGATGTGACTTGATTAAATCAATTTAAGATCAACATTAAATCCATAAATGTATGAACATCGAAATAATGAAAAATGCATTTATTAATCATAAAATGATTTGTAAAATAAGTGCTAAAGGTAATTGCCTTTAGAGCACTTATCTAACAGATATACCTCTCTAGGTGAGGACTATACTCTACCCATCATAATGTCAAACAAGCTGGATTAGGAATAAGGAAAGAGAGTGGTGCATAAGGGTGTAGTTTTAGGACATAAAATATCGTGCAAATGTATTGAAGTGGATATAGCCCAAATGGAGGTCTTTGAGAATCTTTCACCACCCTTTGATTGAAAAAGTAAATTTTAATGGCCAAGCTAGTGACCTTAAAATTAGCATTTTATATTTTTATATAGGTTTTTGTATTTTTTGTATGTGTTTGTTGCATTATTTTTATGACTTCTGAATGAGTATGATTGATGAATGTTTATGGAATGAAGTGTGTCAAATTATTAAGGAAAATGTTCAACATACACAATTGTGTAAATTAAAGCTAATCACCCTATGTCCCGATCATGCATTTTTGCATGATTATAATAGAGGATTTAATAATAAGGCAATGTGCAAGATCATGCAAGCATCGCTTTTTAACCCCTCAAAACCCTAGCCTATTTATTAGGTTCTTTCTTCTTCTCCCCCATCTCTTCTCTCTCTATTCGGCAACCCCCACCTTTTTTTCACTTGATTTCACTCAAATTTCAAGCAAATTTCATAAATTATTAGTTAGTATCTCAAAGTTACTATTTATTATGATATATTTGCTCATCTTCTAAGGACTTTAATTTAAAAAGTTTTTAAGGAGATCTTGGTGATAGAAAAAGTAATTATTAATTTGTTCCCTTTTAAAAAATAATTCATTCTTTTGGTGTTTAAAAAGCAACTCATTATCACACTCTTTATGTGTAAATTGTAGTATATTAGAGCCACTTCTTGTATTTGTCTTGCTTTTTGGTCTAGAAGATTGTTAAAAGAGTTTTATTTATAGTCAAGAAATAATGATCATGATTGAAAATATATTTGCTTAAGCTTCTACTAATAATTCAATGTTTCATAATAAGAGCAAGTATATTGACACAAGGTTTTAATTGATTTGAGAATGCATTGGTAAGAAGTATACTAATTTGGAGTTTACTATGTCTCTTTGATCAAGTTGCTGATATTTTTCCTATTCCCTCATGTTTGTTATTTTTCAAAATTATTGATGCTTAGGTAATTTAAGAAGAGTTTTAAAGTTACGTATGTTTAGATTCAAAACTTTGTGTCATTTGGAATTACTTTAAGATCATTACGATAAATTAAAGAAAGACTGATATATTTGTACTATTATGCAAATTTTATAATGTTATTAAAAATTTTATTCTCTTTATAACATATTATTAAGTGATTTTAAATTAGAAATTTACATTAATTCTATAGCTATGTAATTTTATTTTATATAAGAGAGACCCTTGAACAAATTTTTTATTATAAATATGTTCTTCCTTCATAATATGTGAGCACGTGTGTAAGTTTGCAAGCATGTTACCTCGTCAACAAATTTAGAAAGGAAAATATATTAATTACGAGAGTGAAGCAAAAAAAAGAGGTAATGATAATTAAGTTACTCATGATTTTTTTTCATAATAGTAAAAATAATTAAGCATATTTAGCATGTACTTAAAGTCATGACATGCACGTGGAAAGACAAGAGACAATAGTTTCAGCTGAATGGTAGCCTCCGAAATTCATTGTTGGAATAGTTTATCGTTGAGGAAGATACTTTATGTAACGTGAAAAGGCCAGTAATGCATCGAATCATATGTGTCCACATCATTTAGAACTCATCAGATTCCAAGAAAAGACAAGAATGAAGCATGGGATAATTGGATAGAGAAGAGGAAATGAAGCTATTAAGTATTGTCAATGTGTATGTGAATGTTAAAGAAAGTCTGTGCTTGTGTGTGAGAGAGAAAAATAAGCTTGAAAGGAACGATAACAAGAATATCTTTCTGTTTGGAAAAAGGATAAAGGGAATGAAAAGGTAAAGGGAAGTTTAGGATTGACACAAGATACCTTATTTCACCATCTTTTGCTTTTTCTCTCTTTTTGTACCTTTACAAAACCCTCCCTTCGCTTTTGTCTTTTCCTTCCCCTCATTATTTTTGACTCTGCTGTTTGCTTCTTTGTCTCTCTTTCGTCTTTTTGATCTGAGTTTTCTTCTAACTTGCTGATAATTAAGGTCACTCTCATACAAGCATAAGCATTCACAAGACATCTATATATTGCCTTTTCATGCATGCTATATTACTTCTCCCATTACATATTTAGCATGTACTTAAGTCATGACAAGCATTTAATTCCTGTTTGGAGGACCTTTTAGAAGTTCTCTCATGCTTTATTTTTGTTCTTTTTCCAAACTCAGGGTTTAGAAGATTCAAGCAAAATTCTTGAGAAAGGCATCGACAACAGTTGTGCAGATATCTTGTTACATAACCCTGGTCATCCATTATTCAACACTCAGATTATAAATTGGTGGTATATCAGTTTTCCCATATTGACCCATCTGTGCCAAAGATCTAAGTAGCATGTCTTACAACTATAATCAAAAGAGAAGATGAAGAAATGTGTCCTGTATCAATGCCTCCTGGATTTCTTTCCATCCCATAAACGATGAACTTATAACTTACTATCTTAAAAGAAAGATAAACGGACGCAAAATTGAACTTGAAATCATCCCTGAAGTTGATCTCTACAAGTGTGAGCCATGGGATTTACCAGGTAACTGATTGTTCTTTCATTTTCATTTTCTGTCTCATAATTCTACTGATATGTTCACATTGTTTATTCTTGATTTCAAAGGCTTAAAATAGTAAATCATTAAAGAAACCAGACAGAAGAAGATAAAGTCCACAATGGACTAAGGAGTATCGATTGGTTTTGTAATCGAAGATTATATGATTTGTTGGAAATCAAAGCTTTAAGGGAGATAATAATAATCATGTACGTACTTTTCTTGTGGGAAAGAAAAGACAGAAATCACTTGTGAAGTCGATGATAAACAAGATTAATTCTTCTCGTCATTCTAAGTTCAATTCCATTGAAAAGTGTAGGTTATATGTCTCAGAAATTTCGGACAACATAAAGACATTCATACATGTCATGCAGCTACGTAAAGAATTCAAGAAATCAAGAAATTCTAGAAATGTCGGTTGCAATTAGTTAGATGACAGTTAGCAAGAATGAATTGCTATAAATGTACAGTCTATTACTGAAGTTGTATAATACAAATCATTTAAAATGAAATCTCAGTTTTCACTGAGTCCTTAAACTCCTCTGTTTGCCCCTGTTTTCATCTCGTCTCTCTCTCTAGCTTTCTCTCTCAACATTTTATGTACCTTAGTCTTTTGTTTTTGTATGATCAATAGATAACAACAACAAAGTGGTATCAGAGCAAATTTCTTAAGGGATCTGTGAGGGTATAAGCAAGAGTTCCGCATCTTGAGCAAATATATTCTTTCCGGATTACGCTGAGGTAACTAGGAGTGCATACTCTAAGATGGCCTAGACATCCACTCCAAGTTTGCAGCCGGCAGTCTTCAATGGAGAAGGTTACCAGATCTGGGCAATAAAAATGGAGGCATACTTGCAAGGACAAGATTTGTAGGAGCTGATTGATGAAGATTACGAAGTGGAGGTTCCAGCTGAAGATGTCCCGATTGCTCAGTTGCGCTGGTTGAGGGAAAGAATAGCTAAGAATTCTCGAGCGAAATCTTGCTTATACCAAGCAATCGCGCCCTCCATATTCAATCGGATAATGTTTCTTGGATCGGCAAAGGAGATCAGGGAATTTTTAAAGAATAAATATGCGGGTGACGAGAAAGTAAAGAACATGAAAATATTGAATCTTTTGCGAGAATTTGAAAGATTCCAAATGAAGGACGATGAATCTGTCATAAATTATACTGAAAGATTGATACAGCTTTCAGACCAAATTAGGCTCTTAGGAGCTGACTTTAAAGATCAAAGACTAGTCCAAAAACTTCTGGTTTCAGTACCTGAAATTCCGAAGCCACCATTGTCTCTCTAGAAAATTCCAAGGACATTGGCCAGATCAAGCTTGCTGAATTCTTTTGATGTAAATGAATTGTGATTTATGTATGGATGATATAGAGAGGAATATGACTTTGTGTAAGTATGAGGGTTTCTGTTATGAGAGTGATCGGATATAAGAATTGTGTATGCATGAGAATGAGGCAGTTAGCGCTGAAATTTTAGTAGATTATATTCACGGGCATGGCAAGTATGTATACGCACACGTTTATGGCACAAGGGATTGGGCTTCAGAAACGGGCCCAACATGTTTTGATATCAGAGAAGAAGCGATTACAAGGAACCACGCACAAGTATCATGGTATTGGATTAAGTAGTTGGGTTCCGGAAACGGGATCCAACAACCTGAATCCAAAATTCACTCCTTAGAGTGACCATCAGCAGATGAACAAGCCAAAGCAAACTCGAAATCATTATCTCCAGATTTTGCAACATTTGTTACAGAACCCACTTTCTCCTTCTCTTTGTTCTTCAATTTGGGGCAGTCTTTCTTCCAATAACCCTTTTGGCGACAAAAGACACATTCATCTTTAGCAGGAAACTTCCCTTGTGACTTTGAACGAGAATTTCCCCACTTCCCATTTTTTCTTTCCTCTGTTCGTCCCCTTGCAGTGAGCGCCTCAGTTTGTGAATTGTGAGTCTTCTGTTCCTTCTTACGACACTCATGATTCCCAATGCCGTAGAAACCTCATCAAGTTGTATCTCGAATTTTCCATACAACAAAGTAGTTATCAAATGATCATAATTATCAAACAATGAATTTAACAAACATAGTGCCTTATCCTCATCAGGAATTTTCACATCCAGGTTTGCTAAATCAATAAGTATTTTATTCTAATCATTTAGGTGTTCGTGTATAGAAATACCTAGACGATACTGAAATCGGAAGAGTCACTTCTTCAAGAAGAGTAGATTTTCTGCGCTCTTGGTCATATGCTTTTCCTCCAATTTCGTCTATAACTCCTTAGCAGAAGTTTCCTTCATATAAGGGTATTTCAGCTCCTTATCAAGGAATGACCGAATAGAGGCACAAGCATGGACATTAATTCGTGTCCACTGCTTGTCATCCATATCTTCGGGTTTATCTTCCAAAACCATATCCAACTCTTATTGATACAATACATCCATAACTTCACATTGCCACATACCAAAAATTATTAGGCCATTGAATTTATCAACCTCTAACTTTGTAGTAGTGATTGGATGTCTATTGGATATAGGCGTAGACGATGACGATATCGACTCCCTCTTAACTTGCTCGTCTTTATCTCCAGCCATCTACTCACCACTATTCACACGAACTGTAGTTCTAATACTATTCATAGCACTGTGGCACCGACACTGTTCACGGGAACTGTAGCACTGACACTGTAGCTCCAATAGATTTTCACTCCTACAACACCCCAGTTTAAAAAACTGGAGCTCTGATATTACTTGTTGTGCGAAAACGTTAATAAATTTGGAGTTAAAATAAAACAGCAACAAGAACACCAAGATTTTTATATTAGTTCGGCAATGCCTACGTTCAGTTTGGAGACAATTGAGTATTTCACTATAATCAATGATAACATACAATAGTGTTTATCACTCAAGACTCAAATTAACCCAAGCTCACACACTCCTACTAGGAAGAGAAAACAAAAAAAAACAAATACTCCTTGTTGTTTTTCTTTCTCTCTCCCTTTTGGCTCTTTTAAATTTTCTGCTCTCTTCTCTCTCTTTTTTCTACTGTTACTGCTTCTCTTTTATAGAGAAGTCAATGGGTGAAGGCCAGCTACAAAATATAGCTGACTAACTTGTTGCACTGAAATCTACCGAAAAAAAGCCACCATTTTTTATTTTGAGACAATACTCAACAAGATTTAGATAAACAATATGGTTGTCAGCACAATTTGAAGAGAGGAATATATCAGGGGAAGCAACAGACAACAAGTCAATATGGCATGCAAAACTCCAAGCCGAATTTGGAAGGCATTATAAAAGTGTTGATATTTGTTAGGATTTATTTTAAATATATCCTATCTTTATTTTTGACATTTTTATTGGACACGGGAATTTCCATAAATCTTGAAGATGTGCTCCAATTGGAGATTGTGTATTGGAGATTGCATTTTGAAATTGAGATGCAGAGTTTGTATTTTAAAAAATCTCTATAATCCATGTTTGGAAGGGAATCTATCAAAATACGTGGGAATATGTGGGACATCTCCTAGTTTTCATTGAATTATGTTGAAACACAAAAAGAGGATTAGAAAACCTAGAGGTGTGTGCGGCAGTTTCTGTAGAGGGTAGCAGCTCATGTTTGTTTGGTGTGTTCTAGTTTTATATGACGGTAGGGTAGTTTGTGTAATTATTTTAATTGGAAGTTATAGTGAATAATGTATTTTTGTCCATGCATGGCTATTAAAGTTGTTGGTGATATGCATTATTGAAGATAACTGTTTGAGGCAAAAATTCTGCAGTAGATATTATTTGAGTTGTGGTGGTTACGTGTCAAGATTGAGGGGTTGCGCAACTTTCTTTCGTGCTGGAATTTCTATGGATTACATTACTTAGGCTGAATGGTTCTACACTGTGTTTTCTTTGATGTGTTGATGTGATTGGCTTATTGTTGTTGCGACATCTTCCAGATCTATGTCAGTGGAGCGGAACTCATTAGGAAGATGTCCTTGTCTATCTCAAGTGTATTTAGTTTTTTCTCTTTATTATTTTAATCACTTGAGTTATTCGCTTAATTATTTTTATTATCAAACAGTGTGAGAAAATCCTCTGTTGAGGTTAGTACGAGGCGGTCGTACTATTGAGTTGATTGAGAAAATCCTCTGTTGAGGTTAACATGAGTCGGTCGTGTTATCGGGTGTGAAATTCTTTTACGGGAAATGAGGTTGAGGGATAGTGTCAAGGGTTGAGTAGTGTCGGCTCAGTAAAGCCTTAGGTAAATCTATTGTATTTTTATGAAAGTTATTAAGCTGAGTGAGGGGCCCGCAGACGTAGGCAAGGTGTGCTGAACTGCGTTATCAAATTTCTGGTATTTTGATTTATTTTAGTTTTTTTAATTTTTCTGATTTTTGTTTGCCAGAAACAAATCGAAAAGTTTGCGAAATTAACCCCTTTTTATTTTTCAGTATCAATATTTAAAAATGTGTTAGCAAGTTTGTCAATAATCTAGTGGGTTTAAAAAATTGAGAAGCAAACAAAATTCAATTGATTCCTATAAGCAACGATGCCTGATATTCTGAATTATATCAAAGCCAACATGAAAACCAAACGAAATTCATTGCAAACCCAATATATATTTGAGGTGTCAAAAATTGAAGGCGTTGGAAAAGAAGTAATGGAATTATTGCCGAAAACTACGAAGGGGGTCGTTGAAAAAAATAAAACCATAGAGGATATTTTAAGATTCATGAAAACTGAAGGGGGATCAATTTTATTAACCCAACTGATGAACTGATATTGTTAATACATTAACTTTCTGTGTGAAAATTGTTAAAAGGAATACAAATTAAATGAGAAGTATATAAGATTCGTCACACATTGTTAAAAGGAAAACAAATTACATGAGAAGTATATAAGATTCGTGAGGAAGAAAAAAACAAATTCACAAATAAGAGTGTTGAAACACTTCTTTAGATTGTTCTCTGCACTCATTCATTTGGCAGAATTGGCGGCAAATTACCTCTAGAATACAGCACTCTTAGGGGTCACAGATGGCAAAATATAAATTCGTAATAGAACACTGTAAAATGGATTATGTTTATAATGAATCAGGTAGAAGTTGTTGTGTATTAGTCTTCCGTGTTTAATTAGAGTCTTCTTTTAGTCAGTCTAATACTCTTCTGTTCATGATAGTTATGTGCAAAATATTTATTAATGCTCTTTCAGAATCAATATCTCCTGATTAGATAGTTAATAACTTTTCTAAAATAATAAATAATTAATATCCCTTAATTAGGTACTTAGTTAATGTTTTATAAGTAGTTATTATCTTAACCGGCTCATTAAGAATTAGATATACATAGGGCTAACAGTTTTAAGGCATTCTAACTTTTACTCTCAAACATGACTAGCCACCCTGGGTTCCATCTATGGACCCTCTGAAATACTTGCCTCCAGTCGCCCGCTTTAAGTCTTGTATTTACATGTAGTTGGTAACTTATGTATCTATCTCATGTATGGAACAAAGTCTTTTATTCCGAAAATTCCTATTCCTTCTGCTCTCATCCGTCCACTTTTAATTTACTTGTTACAATGGATGAATTTTGGAACATCTGTTCCCCTCATATATATACAAGTCACTTGTAGATCACATAAAATTTTTGACCAAAAAGAAATAACAGAAAAGATCATAATAATAAATTTAAAGATTTTTTTAGATTTCAATTATATTCACAATTTCTAGAAGAATTACAGGATAAGTACATTGATTTATTTTATTTAAACTCAATACTTTAACTAGTTGTTAAAATTTTCAAGTCATACATCAACATCACGGCCAAGCTTCTCCTCACGTACAATATTTTCTAATCAAAAGTAATATTTCGAATTTGCAGCACCATAATGCCTCGGTACTTCAACCAATTTCAAGTCATACGGCAATGTCATCGCCAAATTTCTCCTCATATATAATATTTTCTAATCAAAAGTAATCTTTTGATTTGCAATACTATAATGCAAGGTGAGGAACTAAATTCAACACGTAACTTTCTTAACATCAATGATTGTAGACACAATGGTTTTTTTATAAATGATATTAGAATATAACAACTTATTTAACTCGCTGCTTAATAATTGAAGTTGATGAATCAATTTCATTGATTTTTTAATATTACTGACTGAGGAGTCAACAATTTTCTTTCACACTTGGATCACTTCTAAACAAATGGAAAAATATTTTTTTAGATTTAAAAAAAAGAAAATCAATAGCTTTCTTTCTAATCATATTATTTCGATGATGCTTGTGAATTAAAGAAATTTTCATTAGCTATAGTAAAACTAATTACAGCATTACAGTGAGGTCTTCGAAGATGCTTGTGAACTTCGACAGATCCACTGATAAACTGTAATCCATTATGGCCTTAAAACGTAACATTACGGGAAGGGCCTCCTTAATTAGGAAAATAAATAACCGAGGCATCAACTTTGCCGATGTTCAGCTAACTTGGGTTGCGTAAGACTGTTAATTAAGTGTATTTAGATGCAGCATAAATTTAAAATGGCTGATAATAATCGATTCCATATCTAAATGATTCCAAATGTTTAATTAACAGGGTCATTAATCATTGAGCTTGGTTAAATAAGAATTGGAAGTCAAAGCAAATACAGCTAGTGACTCGTACACATGGCGAGGGAAGAAAGTCGCAAGTAACTGTGCGTCGAGTCAGCATACGAAGGTGAACTGAAAGTCAACACCATCACCTGCGTTTAGAGAAGGAAGAAACATACAAGAAAAACAGGTGAGGACATGTTGGATCACGTACATCACGTGACGGCATTTCTCATGGATACCAGCTGTTTTCTTCCAACTTCACGTTAACAAATTTGGAGGCTTTTAGTTAAATATTTTAATTTCACTTCTTAGTCTCATTGTTGGACCTAATGCTATCGTCAGGTAAAAACTACACACAAAATTTAATCTCAACCTACGATTTAAATTTAGGTAAACATGATAATATTTGTTGAAAACTTAAAATCTCTTAGAAATAAATATAAAATAAGTCTGTAAACATTTCAAAACTTTAATTAATACAAAACAAAAAAAGAAAAAAGTTACGTGCAATATAATCACTTGTGCCAATTTTAAGGAGGATATATTTTGGCCAATAGAAAGTAGTTTAGGTGTTTGTGAAAACTTTGGACTATAATCAAATATATACAAAATGAGAGAAAAACTATGCGAGATTGTTACAAAAATATATTTTGCTCATAATTTAAAATATTCTCCCACCTTTATTGGAGGACTTGTGCCACATTTGAGCAAGAAATCTGTTGGGCGCAGTAGAAATCAAGGAATTGCTGACAACTCAATTGTCGATATTAAATTTAAACCATTTTTAATTATTCTTGACTCTCAATTAATTATTATTTATTAGAATTTTTAATATGAGTACATTACAAGAAAAATAAGGTTTAGCGACAAAAATTACTGACGGAATGTGAAAGTTTTCCATCGGCAAGCTAAGTTAGCGATGAGATTTACCGACATAATGAGTCGGAGAAACAGCCGTAGGTAATAATTGGCGACATAGTACAAATTTTCTGTCATTAATTTACCAACGAATATTTTCTATTCCGTTATTATATTTAGCAACGATAATTTTTGTACTGTTGGTAAATTTAACGATGAAAGGTTTGTTTCGGTCAGTAACTTTAACGACGGACAAGGCTCCTCCGTTGGTAACTTTATCACCGGATTTCCCAAATTGTTGGTAAATTCACGACTATTTTTATTGATGGATCTTAGTGGTCTGTCAGCAAATTCACTACATTTTATAGACGAATTTTGTTTTTCAGTTAGTAAATTTACTGATATTGTTTTTCTAAAATTTTCCCTACATTTAATTTTATTTGATAATCTTATGATTGATGTATAATTTATACAGTTATCAATTATCAGTTGATAATATTTTGATTTGTTCCTACATTTAATTTGTTAAAACACAAAGTTGATTAATGATATAAAGTAAAAATTAGCTTAATTGATAATAAAAAATTATTATCTACAACAATAATTGTTTAATTCATACAAAATGACTGCAACTGGGCTATTCATTTAGTGCATGAGGATGCTTTGAATGTTGCGATGAGGTATTTCCCTTCTCCTTCAACTCATCCATCTTATTACGGAATTGGGTTGTGTACTCTATCGACTGCTGCAACTAAGTTGCCAATGCCTGTATTGTGCTCCGAAGCTCATGGACTTCATTGGATGTGGACTGCCTACTAAATGTTGTTGTATTGGATGTGGAGGATTGCGAATAACATGTGTTAGCAAATGAACCTAAGCTGAAGATCCTTTCACGATGGTCCCTACCACCCACTGTATGAAGATATGTTTCATTCTCATCAACATCATCAGACTGCTGAGACTTTCGTTGAATGCTTTCTTGTATTTGGTCATATCAGAAGGCAATGTTTATGTTAATAAGTGATAATTATTAAGCATTAATATTAAAGTATAAATTTCATATACATTTAGTTCTCTATATCTGGTATTGACGAAGATTACACCATCATGCTTCTTAGTGTGAGCGTGCAAAAGAGCTCTTTTCCTGCATTAGAATAAAATATTATAAGTGAACTACAATTTACAAAAGTTTCGGCAAAATTTTCTCTATTTTTATGATATTTACCCCCTGTTGAATAAAGAAAGTAACTAAACAATACAACCATATATAGCATCAGACATTTATAACATTATCATTCTACATAATACACATATTTTCTTTCCAAAATTCACATATCAAATTTGAAATACATGAAAGTAAAAAAATCATAATATAAGTGTAAAGTATAAATAGTTACAATTCTTTCTGCATGCTCTTGGTAAGTAATATATCCTCCAGTGTGTATGGGAAGACTCTCTTTCTCCGGTCCTCCACGTCTGTTAGTAAAACTATGCTCTAAAATAGACATTACCTCGGGTGATGTCCAATACTACTGCCAACGGTTTCATATTTCTTCAGAAATATAATGAGGTCATATACCAGTCTTGTTTATTGCACCAACAAAGTCTTTATAACGTGTACGAGCTCATCTCTCCTATACTTTATAAATAATTGCGTCAAATTTAGAATCCCAAAAAAATCTATGAAAAAAGAAAAAACACACAATAAGTACTTATAACCTACAATATTTATCTAATTAATGTATAAAAATTAAGTAAAACAATATATTTTTTGCACCTCAAACTCCTGATATTAAAAATCCTTTGTTGTTTGAGAGATATCCTTTCATATAACCCTCAAGATTGATCTTCCCCTTGACCTTGGATGACATGTTTCTTGATCACAATCCAGACGAAATCGACCTAATATAAAAACCAATTTATATCAATTTTAAATTTAAACCTATAACTTAATTATAAATATATGGTGTGTCATATATTTTCACTTACAGATTGTTGACAATTGTGATGTAAGGTCTTCCATCAACTCCTTCAACTGCAAGCTAGAGGCCGTCTCCTTCATTCGTAACGTTTACCCCTGATATCTCTGTCGGTATAGGGGTGGTGGATGATGTAAATCTGTTAAATGGTGTAGCAGCAGGTATAGAAGGTGATGCTTCATCTGTATGTGTAGTAGATGGAGGTACATCATCTAATTATATTGCTGCTGTGGAATGTGATGCTTCACTTAGAAAGTAACTGGCTCTAAATCGTGGTTTAAACCTTGGTCACATCATATCCTATTTTCTCTTTGGTGGCATATTTTAATCTGAAATTCATATTTTATTGAATAAACCAGAAATATAACAATTTCAATTCAATATATAATAATATATTATTTATTCAATAATTGATTTATTGAATATAATATTCTATTATAAATACAAATTAATCGTATCAGTACTTAATTGTAAATCAAAATCATCTTCATCTTTTGTTTCTAAAGAATTAGAATCAAACTCAGGCTCCTCTTTAGATCTCTCGCCCTCCTCATCCTCTCTAGATGAAATTTCAACATATTTATTATTTGGATCGTTCAAAGGTTCATTCTCTTTATATGTAATAGATGCATTTATTTCATAAACATCTTCCTGAAATACTTTACTTTCAATTCTCTTTTCTCCTTTTTCTATGTGATTCAAAAACATCTCTAGGTTTAACTTTGCAAACAACCAACCAATCTGACTTATCTCGTCGTAAGCTAGGAAAAGGGACATAATACACCTAGATCGCTTGCATCACCAACACGAAAGATTCAAATTGTCTAAATCTTCTTTGCTAGTTGATTTCAACTAGATTATATCGGCTATGGACTTTTATACCAACATTAGGAGTTGGATTAAACCAGTCACACTTAAATATCACATTCTCCTTTATTGGTAATGCAGGGTACTCAATTTCAAGTATCTCAACAATTTTATCATAGTAATCCATCAATTTTCCATATATACAAACCCCACTATTTACTGTTGCTATGCTATGACCATCATATTTTGTGTGATATTTGTATCCATTAATAAAATACATTGGATACGATTTAATAGTTCACAAAGGTCCTTTTGTAAGATCATATATGTATTTATTCTTTATTGGATTTTTTAAGGCCTACATAAAAGAAATTATCATATTAAATAGTATAATGTCATTTGAACACTTTAATCTTATAATTCAATTATTTTAATAATTATAAGTGAAACCTTACATATTTCTCAAACCATCGAGGAAAGTGTCTTCCAACTTCTTTATTGATATTATCTTGTATTTTCTCGAGCATTAGCTCATGTAACCATTCCTGGTATAATCTAAAAACATAATTATGTATTTTAGTTGTGAATAACACTAACTTTCAAAACCCAAATAATCAATTTCAAAATCAAATTCAACTTACTGCACGAAAGGTTGAACCTCTTGATAGTTCAATAAAATGAAACCATGAGCAACCTCTATTTCTTCCTCTGTTAACATTCTTCTTATTGAATGTCTATATATTTGTCCAAGATATATGAAAATGGATAAGTTACCATCAGCATCACCCGTTCCTCCCCTATCGTCATTACGAGAAACTTTTCTTTCTCTAGTGTGCACATGCAACTCAAAATAATGTGAACAAAATGTACTTGCTGCCTCCACTAAATAAGCAATATATATCAAACCTTTAATTCTAGCCTTGTTTTGGACTTTTTTCTTCAAGTGATGCAAATAACTCCATTAGTGAATAGGGTTATTACAATTATGTTATTAAAACATGTTATTACTTCAATTTAAATATTTATAATAATTACCTCTCAAACGGATACATCCATCAATATTGAACTAGACCAGCAAGTTTATCCTGGTGTGCTAAATGCATAGGTAGATGCTCCATACAGTTAAAGAAGCTTGGAGGAAAAATCCCTTCTAATTTGCACAAAATTACCGAAATTTCCCTTTCTACTTTTTCAATTTTAACCAACTTTATTTCAGATGATGTTAAGCTTTGATTGCGGCTCTGTCGTTCGATTTAGAAATCGACCTTGGAAACCAGTCAAAATAATTAAATTCCAAGATTGCAGCAAGCTGAACCTCGGGTCGTCTCTCTTGTTGGAACCGATGGAAATTGA
>JANZLC010000004.1:13337587-13352342 GCA_026413385.1 Erythroxylum gracilipes
TTACGGTAGTGTAGTTAGATTAGCTTGGTTAGAGTTTAATCAAGTGTTGAACGATGTTTTGTGTTATGGATATGGTTGTATGTAGAACTTTGTTGCTTAATATATGAAGTCTCATATATGTCTTTTGGTGATTGTGTTAATCCTCTTTATCTGCCTAGTTGTATTTGATATCGAGATTATGCTTGATCCAAATGACCATTTGCATTAACTTGTCTATTTCACACACTAAGATGCTTTTAACAAGGTTTTAAGAAATGGAGTTCATTGATTAAAACCTTAGACTTAAAGAGTCCTTTAAGGTTGATTATTCGAAAACTTAGTAGATTACACTCTCTGGAAATTTGTTTTGAACCGTGATAGCCTAAGCTTATTTTCAAGAGGACTTTATCTCATTTGAACATTGTTTGAATTTTCAATTTGACTTTCCCAAAAATCCAAAAACATACTTTTTATACGATCTTCTTTAATTTTAGTTTTATATCTTCAATTTTGATCAATGATCCAAAACCCCCTTTTTTATCAACTTAAATTGCATTTTTTACTACTAGGCTAGCTTAAACATTTTTTGGTTGGTTCCAATTAAGTGAGACGACCCGAGGTTGCATCCTATACTGAACTCCTTGGAATTAATTATTTTTGATTTGGTTTCCAAGGAATTGATCTTTAGGTCAAGACGAAGACCGCCGATCACCAGCCCAATCTTAAATGTTCATTTAGGCTTCTAATTAACAATTAATTAGTATAAGCCCAGCATTCAATCATAGGCTTTAATACCCAATTTAATTAAATCTTAATTAAATTGTTATGGTATTATTATTTCGAATCTAATTCGGTCCTTTCTTCTTTCTTTTTTCCGGTAACCTCTATTTATATTTCTTACTTTGCTTGATAACCTTCCTAGAAGCCAAGTGGGGAATCTAATTTACTTATATAATTTAAGCTCCAATAAGCCTGGAATTAATTTAATCTCATTAGAATTAATTCTAGCTTATTAACCAAATGTCATTCCACTGAAGACAATTAGTTTAACTCTTGAATTACTAAATATTATGAGAATACATGTTTCTAATTAGATGTCCAATTGCAAACTCTATTATGAACCATATTATAGCCATTCGCATAATAAAAGGTAAAATTATCGTTTTGTCCTGATATTGGTTTTTCCTTCTAGATCTTCCGTTTTACTCTATGTGGTGATTAACACACAAGATCTTATCTTAGTATTAAAACTTGATGAGTAGCTAGTCCATCAAACTACTGGTGCCAATTTAATCACCAATATCTGTAAAACATCTATAAACTCTTTATTTGAGTGAATGTTCCCTGATACACATTTCAATTAATAATTCCAACATGCAGACATTGGATTGATACTCTGTAAAAATTCATTCTAGTTATATCAAGAATTATAATGAAACACATATGAGTTCACTACTCATCAAGATTGTGGTTCGTAATAAAAGAATGCTAAGGTGTATGTTTTAAGATTAAAGTAATGACCTATTTTATTCTTTAAAACATACTTAACTCCAGATTCATTTAATAGTGCCATTATCGATAGTCAACTACTATCATGATATGAAACTCATCATTTCCTTGAAGTAAACTCTTTTACTTATACAGAGATAAATCGCAACACTACAGTCTAAAACATAATCAAGCGATCAACTTGATTATTCAACTATGAATCAACTAATTTAGATTCTAAAAATGTACATGTTTCCCATGCATCTTCATGTATATGTGTATTACTTACAAAAGAATCTTGGTACCTTATGACTAGTTATATAACGCTCATACAATTAAAACCAAACTCTTTTGTTTCATTAATAATAAATATTTTCATTACAAAAAGTAATTAGAAGAAGATTAATTATATGTAAATACACTTGCTTTCCAGGGCACTATATTTACATAACTCCAACAGCTTCCAAAGGTTAAAAAATATGAATGTCCATCTTCTCCAATTCACTAGTATCACTTAATCTTCAAACAGGTAATTTATCAGGCAAGAGAGAGTTCCAAGGTTATTCAATACAAACTTTAACATAGCATATCCTCTCTATGGTAGCTGTTTGAGAATCCATTCAGAGAGGCTTTCCCTCAGCCCCTTAATTGTCCATAACTCCATAGGCAAGTTGCAGAAGTAAACCAACAATGGAAGCACATCAATTTTGCCCCTACCAAGCTCCATTCCCAACCTCCACTGTTCAGGGAACTTCGGCTGATCACTGATGTTCTGAGGTCTTTGTTCAACAATTTCATTTAAATTGGAAGCATCACAGAACTTGAATAGAAATGTACCATCCTCCTTTAACATGACGTTATCCAATCCCATTTTGCTCCAACATACTTTTTCCCAGGCATGACGTTTTGACCAAAAGAAACCGATTGAGGTTGTGGACCAAGCCTTTGCACTTGCTGAAATAGCTCAACTGGAGGGGTAATGACACCATCCTTAATCACATTTAAATAATGCTTAAGGGCAAATTTGTTGTGTAGTTTCGAAAACATTTTTCTCTAATTTCCCGTTGGACAAAGATCTATCGAATGTCCTCCCCCATTTAGGTTCTGCCCGTTTTCTTGTTTCCAAATTTTAGTTCAAGGCACTCCCTAGAGAGAGTAGGGAAGTCCTCCTTTGTGATCAAGGGTTCACCTTGCTTATTTCCAAAAGAAGAAGGGGCAAGAACGTAGTTAGCGTAGAGAGAAGTCAAAGGATAGAAAAGATATAGAGAGAAAAATTGGGGAATTAAATAGAGTCAACTTAGTCATAAAGCAGTGAAAGGAAAGTAAATTCACTGCCCTACTAGTATATTTGGATGATATTATCATAATATGAGATGGTATTGAAATTTGAGTTAGTTGCAGAATTTGAAATTATAGACCGTGACAAGTTATATACCTCCTTAGAATTGGAGCGGTATATCACGAGTGATACTTTAAGAAGTTAGCACGAAAACCATCAATGTACTTACGGAACCTAATAAAAATATGGTTGGTAAAACTCAATATTAGAGACTAAGTCGGACGCTTGATCTATCTCACACGTAACAACCGGATGTAGCATGTGCAGCAAATAGATCGGATCCTCTCATTTCGGAGCGCCTCATTAGGGAAGAGAATAACATTTAAGATGAGGGAAATGACGACTTTTTTACCTCTGCTTTTATGTCAAATTCTAAACTTGGTGCCCTGGATTGCTTTTGCTATTTCACAAAACTTTGGTAATAACCAGTATTGTACTTTTATCTAAAGATTCAAAATTGTATACAAGCAAATCAAGTTTCTAGCATCTAAAGAAAATACATAAATGTTACGTTTCATCACCTCACAGTTCACAAGCTGCGACGTGGATTAGTAATTATGGGAATTCATTTGCAAATTAAAAGATCCGAAAAAATCTCTTAAAAGAAAAAATTGTTTCCCTCGTCTCCCGTTCCCTTTTTTTTCTTAGGGAAATGATATCAAAGGGATAACACAAACAACCACCACATTCAAAGAAATGCTACACAAATATCACAAACACACGCTATTTTACAAATGAACTACTACACAACGCCTAGAGCTGACCAATTTTTTGACGTTTAGCTCGTAGTTTTTGGCTGTAACACTTGCACGAGGGAACATAGGACATCCATTCTATGCATCACTCTATTGTTCTCCCCCTGAAATGTTGGAGACAAGAGTTACAAGTTTTAGACTAAGTAGCAAAGAAAATCTTACTTTTCAATCGGCTCACTATGATTGATTACGAAAGCTTATGTTTTGTCTCAACGTCTGGAGCTGCTTGGATATCAAGAGCTTTAGCATCTTTATTTTCCAAATGACTACTGTCAATCATCCTATATGTCAATCAAACTTAAGTATAAATCAGTTTTGAATTATTTGCGGACATAAAATCTTTTTATGTGGTTTGTCTGCAAATAAAAATTCAAGATGGGTCATGAAGTACGTAACATAATTTGAACACTAAAGGGCATGTTTTGATCATTGCTTATGAAAAATAAAAGACTATGCATGTACTCAAGCATACTGTGCATATACTTTCGAATAATGAAGGGTAAACACTAAGCCCGTGAACGTCTCCTTCCCCCGTAAGCCAGATAATTCATAAAGAATTAAAACCTTACCTCGACCACAAAACACATCCATGTCTTTTCACCATGAAGTTCTGTAATTCCTTTCAAGATTGTCACACCTAAGCTTTTGATAGCCTCTGATATCTCAAGAAAATAACTGCACTCATCACACAAGATCTGCAAACATCCAATCAGAGGACCTCTTATGTATTAATAATCAAACCTGACAAGAAGCGGTCTTTCCGTTTGGAGGTCCTTTTCGTTGATGTATTTAACAAAGAAAAGAAAAAATGCAACCGTATTACCGAAAAGCACACATCCTAATTTTGACTTGTTATGAATAGTGAATAGTAAGTTATACAGAACTTAGACATCCAACCTGTCGTTACCTCCACTAGCATCAGGCCATTTTTATTCAGATTCTCTATTACTATTGAAGAAACTTTTAGATGGCCTCCCACTTCAACCGCCCAGCTTGAACCTTGTTCATGAAATGGGCCATCTATTCTCTTGTGATGTATCTGCAAAATTGAACAATAAGGTAATTATTATCACATCGAAGGGGAGGAAGACTAACAATTATAACAATAATAATCCATGTGATAGCTGAAGTTGAGCTCAAGATGGCCAACTGAGATAAGTATGGTACTCGACATCAGTAATACAGGACCTGAAAATTGAATTGCATCATCCTTTACTTTTACCTCGGCACATTTATTGACCTTATCAGCATGTTTTGTGATGCTTTCGAGAAAGAGCATGTGCTTGATGGTGCGCTCCAGTAGTGAATCAATACTACACTGCATAATTTTCTCACAATCTTCAGAATACTTCACATGGGAGATGCACAACAGAAACTGCAAATGCCAAACTCAAAATCAGCTGGTAAAAGGTTAAGTTACCTTTGATCCATTAGGCACAAGCTCTCTCAGCTCCTTGATACGATCCTGAATCAGTTGACGGTCCCTTGGCCTTGGCCTAGAATTTTCAGCAGGCCTAACCCTCTTTTTCTTATTCCTAGCTGGTTCTGAACATCTATCCAACTGCTCACTACAAGTATTTGGGCAAGCTGATGAAAATTCTTTTGAATTAGCACCACGCAACTCTGTTGAATTGGAGCAGTTATGCATGTTCTCTTCAACAGAAAACTGACTAATTGAACACCCCATTGAGTTCTTGTCACACTTTGGCTGAATGGATATGTCCATCGTTTTCTCAGCTGTCAACATAGACTGTGTTGATCTACAGACTGATACCTCGCTATTAACATCACCAGCACCATAGCAAATATTGCCTACTACTGCTTCTAAAAGATTCTCTGAGCCACTATCAAATGTCATCTGGCTTTCGTTCATCCCTGCTGAAATCTCAACATCTCCAGCTTCAGGCTTTTCTGCTCCAAAATCAAAGTACATACACTTCTTTGAAAAAGCTGGTCCTAGAGCTTCATGCAACTCTGACCCTGCATAGAACTTCAGAAACGTGCTTGAGGCATTGTTGTGACTTGATTCAGTTTGATATTCCGAATCCTTCCTTAAGCTACTGCAGGAAGATTTAGGTATGTCCAATAACCCATTCATATGCATGTCGGGTTGATCTGGTTTAACTCCACAACAAAGAGTATAATCAAGGAGTTCTGTTGGGAGCTTCATGAAATCCGTTTTGAATATTTCTCTTGGAAGCATGGCATCACACGTTCTAATGTTATTCTCAATTGAATTGTTTGTATGTTCATGTATAACTTCTTTTGATCCCTCAGACAATTTCTTGGCACTGTTCTCCTCTTCAGACCCCATATAACTGATCAAATTAAATCCTATTTGATCTTGATGCTCCAAAGATGTTTTGTTTAGCTTCAATGGAAGAATGCTTACACTTTGATCATTCCCCATTAAATCAAGCCCATCATGGATATTGATCGCTTCAGTTGTCTTCTCACAAGTTGAATAACTGTACGAAGAATCATCACTTTGTTTCTGTAACTCAGAAAACATAGGCAATTGGTCATTTGGGCCTTCCTTGTTAGCAGCTCTATCAAGATAACATAAATTGTCAGGAAAAGTCTCCAGAGCAGAACCTTTCATTGGTAAACCTGACTGAGAATAGGAAGGCACTCAAGCGTTAGTCATGTGCACACGACCATAAGGAGAAGCCAACAAATCTTGTAGATGTATTAACCTATCTGATAGGGAGCATAATTTATGCACAAACTTTACGCTCACACACAATCCCATATAGAATGGGTAGGGGAAGTGATGGAGATTTACCGGATAAAATGAACTCCTCATTCTATACTTTTGAAGACTACTAACATTCACGATTGACAAATCTTGATGGATTAAAAAGGCATCTTTAATACGAGCCACCAACTTCATATCCTCAACTACCTGAGCCACTCAGAAAAGGAACAGAAAAGTCTACATTTCAGTGACATGCAATCAGTATTTTAACCAAGTACTCCAGAACAAAGAAATCTAAATCCAGGAAAATTAAGATGAACACATTGCACCAAGCAAACATCAAGTAGTCACAAGCATCAAAGATTTTCCAAGGAGCCCCCTTTTTTTTTTCCCTTCAAAAACTTACCGTGTAGAATAGCATGCAAATTAACAAAATGTTAGCAAAGTATTACCAAGATATAACTATAGGCTCTTCCAACCCCTTTTCCCAATAAATAAAACTTAGAAAGCTACTGGCTTGTTCAATCATCCACTCAACTTCTTATTATAAACATTTGCTATTATATAAAAGATGAGAAGTAAAGTAAAATGACAGTTTATATTTGATTCATAATGAACATGAGAATTACATGGTGTCAATGTCTATCCTAAATGGATCTCATGAGAGAATTCAAATGCCAATTTGGAGCTCAAAGCAATAGTCATGTTCATGAAAATCAAAGAAAGTGCGCTCTTAAATTATCTTACTTTGTTAAACGAGCCAAGCTGTACAACACCATATGGAGCTACAGCTACAACAATGATGGTCTGCAAGATGATACATAAATAAGCTCATTAAAGATTTCTCAATGCAACAACAATCTAAAATCAAAGAACATATGCTATATCTAGAATAAAGAGGAACTGCTTTGACATCTAGTTCAATGCATAGAGCCAGAAAATCAAATACACAATAGGACATAAAAATCATTAAAGAGTAAAGACATGGACCTCAAAACTTGATTTGATTCTTGAAGTTATTATGGGGTATATAAAGCAAAGAGAAGAGAGTAAGTTCAAATAATCTATTTCACAGAGTGATAATTTCGATAAGATCACAAGTCTGAGAAGAGTCCATAATAAACTAAAACACACAAAAGGAACAGCCTTCCTGTTTGGTAATCATCGGAATGGTCAATAAGCCATCGCATATCAATATGGACAGATGAAAAAGAAAATAGCCATACCTTGATCCCTGCCAAAAATTGACTTTGCCACCCATCAGAAAACTGTAATTTACCGAATGAAAAGAATGAATGAACAGAAAAGAAAATAAAACTACAAAACAGGACAGTAATAACACAGCAATCTAATATGATTCCAAAGCAATAATAATACTGACCTCAAATGATGAGAAGGAATTCATTGCATTCTTGTCAGAAAAGATCCACTGATGTTTTCCAGTGACTGCCACTTGTCCAACAATCCTGGTTAATAGACAAATAAAACCAAACTCAAAACATGTTGATAAGCACTGTAATACCAAGAGAATTTGAAATTGAAATCCTTCATACACTAAAGTACATAATGTAAAGTTGCTGGGCAGCAGTCACTATCAAAATGGAAAGAATGGACCCGTACCCTTCTCCAAGAGAATATACATGATACGACATCTTTGCCACAGCCAATCCAAGCAGATCCTGTGAAGTATGAATGTTTTCTAGACTGTCACAAGGAAGCCTACCCTCAGATGTACCGTGTCGCTTACAATTATCATAATAAGCATCTTCCCACGTTAAAACCCTGCCAAACATACGAACTGAGAGCAGAAACTACGACATATAATTCAAAACACTTAGCATTTCCAGCAGCAAACCATATTCAAGTAACAACTCAATAATAATGCACTAAACTTCCAAAACTGATTAATCATAAGTAGAAAAAGTAAGCATTTTTTATCTCACTGCTCGTGACCTACATTTTGTTTTCAATTGTGATCCAGCAGCTTATCAAAAGGACAAGTATCTGAAGTTCAATGGTAAAAACTAGAAACACATATTTCAAACAATAACACACGGACTATGCACAACAGAAAAGATCTCTAAATCACGATCACTAGTAAAATTCAAACCATAAAACTTACAATCGAGTTCGACGTTTGAGCTTCCAAAAAACGGCGTACTTCCACTCCGTATTGAGGCAGAGACTCCTCAGAGTAGGGTGTAAGTCAGTAACCATGATTCCTCAAACGGCAACGTGTGAATCAAAACAAACACCTCCAGCCTACTACGCCCCCACCCCACTCCGGCAAAAAAAAAAAAAAAAAAAGATAAAAAAGGCACTCCCTCCAGCTCCAGTAGCTAGCTTCCCCGATACGAGCCTCTACCAGCCTGCTTTCTCCGTAAACCCGCACGCACCTTCATCGGCGGTCCTACTGTTGCCTGCAGCAGTCGATCTCTACCCATTCCTCGCTCGCTACCCCCTACCCAACACCTTCGATCTCAGAGTCCCAAAAAGAGTTCACAAGCTCACTTTCTCTGTACAATCAACGCGTTTGGCCATGAAATGAAACCAATCATTGAACACTTGGAAATTATCTGTAAAAGGAAATGAACGAATTGGTACGGTAAAACTCTCTAGTTTATATCGGACGACATGGATGAAAGAGACAAACTTAGAGCTGCCAACAGTGGAGGGATGACGAGTTAAAAAGGAATTTGGGTGGTTATTCTGGGGACGGTAAGAGAGAGAAGGCAAGGTGCTCGGTTTCTGTTGAGAGAAAGTTAAAGGGTGTGTACGTGTAATGTAGTGTGGTTTGGGGGAATTGAATTTAATTATGCAATTTTATATATGGTAGCCTAGGCCTGACCGGTCTTTTGCGCACCCTGTTCATTTTAGTTTATTTGACATGTCTTTCTTATCCTACGCATCGCGCAAGGCTAACAGAAACAGGCCTCCTAGTCCTTCCTTTTTGCATTTTGACAAAAGGAAAACAGTGGTAATGCGATGAGAGAGATTGAAAGAAAAGCAAAGCAATAGGTTATGTTATACGTACACTTGCACTTTGTTTGGTTCAAGAAAATGATGCCCATTTATATGATTTTTTGGAGAAAGGAAAATTTGTCTTCCTTGTTCCTTTTCAAACATCATATATATATACTTTTTTTATGGGCAAAACAAGTTGTAATACTGTCCCCAGTCCTCATCGCGCGCCACACTCCATAATGTCTGTTAGAGATACACCTGAGTTTATAACTACCATTTTCTTTAATAGAAGGAAGAGCCAAGGGCATGGCCTGTTGATGGTAATTGAGTGGCATTTGAGAGCGATGATTTGGGTGAGCATGGCAGGGTGTCTGTTTGTGTTCTTTTGCTCTGGTGTTGTGATTATACGCATGGTAATGTTATGACATATTTATGAACTAGTTTTCTCTACTAAACACCAACTGGGCATCGTTGTCCAGATCTCACGACAGTGGCAAACTTTGAAATTTATCACCATCATTATCATCATATATATAGATATATATAGACATTGATATCTAATCATTTTAATTTTATGCAATAAGTGGATTAGGGCCACAGTACATTTACTGCTAATCAAGAACAAACATACAAAAGGAAGCATTTCACGAGGAAATTTAGATGAGAGAAAAAGTTTAATGAACTTCCTAGCTAAAAGAGAGAGAGAGAGAGAGAGGAAAAGGTTAATGGTGAGTTAAAGTTACAGACATGATCAATCATATAAAACACCAGGTCACCTAATTACGGTGTTTGCTCCGGGCCTTAAAGATTTAGTTGGTCTCCGGTAAATCTTGAAGCTCGCCTAATTCACTAAGCATCATCATGGTTTCCTCAGTTGTGTGTCCTTCTTCCATTGCTCGATGTGAGCATGATATTACAATACAATAACATTACCAGTGTAGCTTTCAATCTTCTTTCTCATTTCCCTGTCCGTTAGGTCAGAGCATCAACACCATCATGCATATTTCTTTATTTGTTTAGTTTATCTTTCAAATTTGTTTGGTTTAGTATTCGACAGATAGGAATGTCTGATTAAAAGCAACAATTATTAACTTTAATTGCTGTAAAACAATAATAATATTCTCATGTAATAATCACTCCAGCATGTTTACAAATAAGCTTAGTTAGTGAAGTAAATGATAGGACATTTTATTACACATATGAACTAGGAAAAAGAATAAGTAGGCCGATAAATTTAGCTTGTGATTCCAACCATGAACTATAACCAAATCGATATACGTGTGTGTGTGTGAATTACGTGGTTTCTCATCTAAAGATTACTTACAACATAACTTGTGATAATATAACTGTATTATCATGACCGCACTTGAGCAATATTATGTTATCTCCCAACTTTTCTAGCTTCACTTTGTTACTTAAGTCGTGTGGGTTGGGAACCAAAATCATCCCAAGTGGATCTCTTAGCTTAGCTTTTTACCAACATGTAATCTAGGAGGATGACTAGCGAGTCTCCATAGTCATGATCAGCAATGGCTTCACCTATATCATAATCATCTCTCGGTCAATATAGATGGGCGACAAAATGTGGAAATACCCATTTCAAATTAACTGTTCCTATGTGACACCATTGGTCATTACCCCCAATAAACTAATACACTTGTATGTTTAGCTTTCCGTCGAAAACAGTTTAAAGAAGGAAAAGCAGCTCCCAAGCTTTTGCCAAGAGTCAACTCGGGTGTGCATTCATTTTGAGGACGGCCACTTTCTGAAGCTTTTCGCTCAACTCAGTAATGACTAACAGTGGCCCCAACAAATCTAGCATAGGGAATCTAATGATCATTAGCACCAAAAAGAAATTTAGCTATCTATCGAAGCTTTCTGATGCTAGTGCTACGCACAATAAACAATTGGCTTCAATCTTGTATTGAAGTTGTACAAGCAAAAGTCAATCATTTAAGCGGAGAAATGGAACACAGACGTAGCTAGCCCGATGAAACAAGTACATCATCTTTCTTGTCTGAAATTTGTATTTCTTCTGATATGGGTCATAATGTAACGTAGGAACAGGGCAGTTCTTATTGACATAGTAGTCCCAGTTAGTACAAAATATCAAGTTAGCTTAAGTAGTTGGAACAATTAAAGTAGGAGATGGTGATCAGGTTAAACGGCTTAGAAAGTATACTGTATAGTAATCATCATGTTGGGTTCAATCACTATTAATATTATCTATTGATTTTTATAATTAAAAACATGGTTTTTGCGCTACTTAAAAGACCTATCATTCTCATGCACACAATGGTTAAAGTTAATCCCTGGAGCAACTCCAATACCTTCTATATGTTTATATCATTCAGTCAATAGTGGAAATTCTAATTGCAATTTTGACCGTATTAAGCATATAAATCTAGGATGATACAGTCAAAAAGAGGCAAGTGCTTTATTTTGTGTAATAGTGCTTTCTACCCACCATCAAAATTGCTTCGAAAGTTTGTAGCCTCAAGTAATTCGGTTAGGATTAGATGCATAATCAAATTTGTGTACACTTGGAAGATAAGGTGGGCTTAGTGGCCTTAGTCATTCAACGGACTGGATAAAGTTGAGAAGCCACTACAAATTTGACTAGCTTTGTTTTGTTTATTCTTGTCACTTATTCGATGATAAGCAAGTGTATTACATATATGTGCGTGACCTAATCATTAGGAAAATGTTGCCCTCAACTGATGTTAGTTGTAGGTGAGCTGTGTTAGACTAACATTTTCTTTTTCCTTTTCTTAAATTCTTCACCCATCCTTGACTCAAAAGAAAAATTTGCAAGTTAAACAACCGGCTGGAAGTGAGAGAATTCTAATGAAAACAAATATGAATTCTTTAAAGATCATTTTTTAAATAACAAGAATAAAAATATATTTTAATCTATAAATTATTGATTTTTATTATTATTTATTGTATTTTAAAACATATTTGCAAAAAATAAAGAACACGAAAATTTTAACTAAAGATTTAAATGTAAATAAGTAAAATTTTCTGAAAATTTTAATTTAATAATATCTTAACAATTAGTACATATTTACTGTTCAAATAATTTTATTTTTGGAATAATATTATCTTAAAATTTTAAAAAAATTAAAATAAATGATTAACAAATAAATATTATTAATGTATCGATGAAAATATATTGAAAGTCAAAACTTTTTATATAGTTCTTATAAATTATAAAAATATAAAATATAATATAAATTCAACTAATGGGTCAATATTTCATTTGTAACATTGACTTAGACCATAACTAAAATTATGGTGAAGACAACTAATTAATGGGCCAAAATACCCCATTATAAGACAAGCTAGTTCCAGCTTGGTTTCTTATTGTACCAAATTCTCTTATGTTAAGTTAATAAACTCTTTAACTTAAAAAATAGAAACTAATGCACTAAAATATATTATAGGTATTGTCTTGTTGTTGGTATTAATTTGGATACGTGCATATTATGGAAGGATTCTCCCATAATTTGTATTTAACTTCTTGTCGATGATATAAGTGAGCGTTATAAAACATAAAAAATGAAATTTTAGGCAATGTTAAAATGTATTAAAGTATTTACCAAAGAAAAAATGTATTAAAGTAACGAACGATTTGATTTAAACAAACGGAAAGTGCAAGCTTTGAAGAGAATTTGGGATAATGAAAATGAACCATGTAAAGAAAGCTGAAAGTTAATAATTTGATTATTTTGTTGTGTATTTAAGGTTGTCTTTATCAAGATTTTGTGTTACCTTTGTATCATGGTGCTAGCGATTTTATATACTCTTCTCAACTTAAGGTAGTTTTTCCTCAGTTCTCACGTTCTAGTCGACTTCTTACCACGACTCTCTTAACTTCAGCCTTAAGCATCTCTTTTGTAACTTATTAACTTCTAGCCTACTTTGCCATATCTCTTCATCATGTTTGTTACTCAATCCCAACGCGTTCATCCTCCATGTTCTATACTTCTGCCGTCCATGAATTCTCTAGTTAAACATTTGTTGGGCTTTCTTGTTTTGGGCTTCTTGTACTTGTAGGCTAGATTCCTTTTTAGTCTATCAAAAATTGCCTCTTGTATATGTTTGGTTTAGTAAACTAAATATATTTTATATAAGTTATCCTGAACTTTTGTAAAAAAGGCCATTTGTCAGATTCTTAAACATGAATGAGAGGTTATGGGAAGTTAAGGAACCAAAGAGAATCCCGTCGGAACAAAAATCTTGGAAACATCTTGAAGAAGATCTTTGCCTAACCCTAAATCAGAGAGAATCCTTGATTGAGAGGGAATGTTGGTCGCAAAGATTATATCAAGATTCTCCTACATTTGAAATTCCCAATTCTCCATCTGTTATGGAAGCTAAAAGATCCATTTCATATAAACTTTAAATTTCCACTACTCCTTTAGGTTTCATCCATTTTGCCATTTATTTATGTCTGTTGTTCACATCTTCTACCTTAAACTCTAGATTGTCTGCATCTTTTCTAGTATTTTCCCCTTTCTTTGCTCACAAATTCCTCAACATTTGTGAACTCTTCTTAGACTATGGATTTTACTCATCATATGTTTTCCTCTTCCTTTATAGATCCTGCTAAATTGAATGCTACAAATGTACATCTCATATTTTCTTTTCTAGACTCATATACATAAATTTCACTAGTTTTCTTGAATTTATTCTTTATATAGGTTAAAATCTTTACCATCCTTTGTTAGAATAAGGCAATTAACTTCTCAACACTAAATCTATTTTTTTAGATCGTCCTTCTAATTGGAACTCTCTTTTTTAGTATAGTAAGAGGTTTTCCTTATTTTGATCATAAACAAGGTCAACCTCGAACTATTGGCATCCCTTCATCTGTTGCATCCTCTCATTCATCTCTTCCTTTTTTAGGTGAGGTGAGTAAATAAAACTTTACTGTAAAATTCCCCTTGTTTTATTCCATAAATCTCTAAAATTATGGGCAAAAAGTACAAACTTGTAGTTTAAGTGGATAGATACAATATATCCTTCTTATCACTCTTTTTGGAAAAGACAAGGACTTATTTAACTATTAGCCCTTTTACGGCTATAATATCAATCTAACCTTATATTTTCGCTCCTAAAATTTTGGATATCCTCTAGTAATTCCTTCATTTTTTCCTTTTAGACATGCCTTAATTTCACTTAAAAAGGTATTCTTGCTAATTGAATTGTCTATGATCAGGGAAGACTTCGTTTGTTTAATGGAAGAAACTTCTCATCTGGACTCTAGCACTTTTAAGTGCTCTTCTTATTTCAGATCGATTAACAACTACACCTTTTATAAAGGAATCCCATCTCCGAAAAAAATACAGTAAAACCTCGATAAATGAATATTCGATAAATTAATAATCTCAACTAAATAATAATTTTCTCCGGTCCCAACTTGGGCCAATGGGATAAAATAATAACCTCGCTAAATGCATAAGATAATAGTTTTTAAAAAAATTCCTTGAGGCCCACTGAAAATATAAAATAATAATTCATTAAATA
>JANZLC010000004.1:13352442-13383670 GCA_026413385.1 Erythroxylum gracilipes
AACTACTAAATCTAATAAATTCTAATTTCTAAAATTACTAACTAAATAAAGGCTAATCTCTAAAAATATTAAAACAAAATAAGAACAAATGAAAGTAAATGAATAAATAAATAAATAAATAAATAAAACAAATTCGGGGCCCAACATAACCTTTATATGTAAAGAATCAACCAACAAGTTTATTGCAGCCTAGGCATTCTATATTTTTGGTTCAAAGACTTGGTCTACTATTAAAATCATATCGTGGTCCCTTTACACTCAACTCTTATTCCTTAATTATTACATGAATTCCAAGATTTCAATATAGGGGCATTTAGGAGTACTCCAAACCACTACATGATTAGCTCAAAATTTTTATTGATTGTTTATGTACAACATAGTGAAGAAGTATGTTGCTTCTTGTCAAGTGTGTCGAAGAGTTAAAAATGACATTTTAGCTCCTGTTAGTCTCCTGTAGCCATTTTTAATTCCCTACCTAGTTTTGGACAATATCACCATGGATTTCATTGATGGATTTCATCCATTTAATGGCAAGCATGCTATAGTAGTTATTGTTGCTAGACTCGTCAAATGAGCTAAATTTTTGGCTTTATCTTATCCATATATAGTAAAGCTAGTAGATGAACTATTTGTGGAGGGAGTTGTTAAACTCAATTGAATGCCACAATCAATCATAAGTGATCGAGATTCAGTTTTCATTAGCCATTTTTGTTAGAATTTTTCAAGCTATTGGAATCAAATTGAAAATGAGTTCAGCATATTACCCCAAAATAGATGGTGAATTAGAGGTTGTGAATCACTACCTTTAACATTACCTTTGGAGCTTTGTTTATTAAAATCCCTATAAATGATACTCATTCTTACCTTGGGATAAATTTTGGTACAATACTACCTATCATGCTTCCACAGGAATGATTCCCTTTTAAGCTTTTTATAGAGGACCACCCTGACAACTCCTTATTACTTGGAAGGCACATGCTCAATTTTTAAGGTCAACCAACAGTTGGCTTCTCGAGATGCCTTACTAACACAAGAAAAGATAATTTAAATGCAGATAATAATTGTATGAAACAAAGAGTGGATTCTAAAAGAAGGGATACTTAGATCCAAGTAGGAGATATGATCTTTCTTAAGCTCCACCCTTATTGACAACAGTTAGTGTTTAAACGAGCTTATTAAAAACTCATAAGTTAATTTTATGGGCCATATGAAGTTGAAGAAAGAATCAGACGTGTTGTTTACAAATTAAAGCTACATTCGATTCACACATACATCTATTCTTCCATGTATCTATGCTTAAAAAACACATAGGCAAAGGACATGTTTCAACTTCAAAATTTCCACCTACTTTTGAAGATGGGGACTTCCTCATTGAACCTAAAATTATAATGAATCAGTGATGGGTTAAAAATAGATCCAGGTTTGTTGAAGAAAGCTTGGTTAAGTGGAAAAATATCTTAGAAGAAGATGCCACATGGGAAAATACGCAGGAGTTAGAGGACAAAATTGTAAATCTTAAGGAAAAATTTGCAAATCCTAAGGACAAAGTTTGTCTAAAAAGAGAGGGTGATGGTCAACTTAAAATAAAAGATCTTCGAGAGTGTCGAGGAAAAAGTCAAAATCTTTCACCTAGGTATTTGTTTGAGAATAGGTTTAGTAGTTTATAATTTGTATTCAATAAGTGTTGCTACTTTGTAGCAGTTAAATATTAGGGTCCATATTATTAAAGAAGTTGTTATTATTTCAACAAAAGGGTCACTTTTGACCCTAAGGCTATGTTTGGTAGGGGGTTTATTAATGGAATGTAATGTAATGTAATATTATTCCATCATTTGGTAGGAGGGTTTATAATGAAATGGAATGAAATGAGATGGAAGAGGAGGGTTTCATTTTGCATCTCATTCTATCCTAAATAGTAAAAATGAGAAATCTCTGATTTGGATGGTCTAGAATGAAATATAAAATGATAAACAACTTTTCACTATATTACATTATAAACCCTTCTTGCAAACAACATTTCACTATATTATATTATAAGCCTTCCATCCCTCCCAAACAACAATTTTCTAATATTACATTCATTTACATTCCATTCCATTATAAACCATTTTATTCCATTAAAAACCTTACATCTAACCAAACATAACCTAAGTTTTTTCACCAATCAACAAGTATCACCCAAACAATCAGAAGTTAACAATTCTCACCCTAACATTTTAAAAATGTTAAATAATAATCCAACCCTAACAGAAAATTCAAACAGGTTTAATAAGTGTCAAATCAGCACCTAACAATTATTATTATATTCAAGTAAGTAGGTCCTATTTGCCATGTCATCACTGATGAGGCATATGGGACCCACTTTTTAATTAACATAAAATTGATTTTATATAAAAAGAGTGGGGTCCACCATTTAATTATTGTTAAGTTTAACCTATTGTTTGTATTAAGAAGAGGGATTAGATGAGTGAAAAAAACAATAAAGGTTTCATCGTTTTGTTTACCCTTGGTTTTGATTAGTGTCATCGTTTGAGCCTCCTTATTTGGTTCTTTGTATGGAATCTGTCATTGTTTGTTTGGAAGAGAATTCTTCATAGCAAGCATCATCGTTCATAGGTGAGCATATGTCTTATTTTGTTTAACATTATATGGGTATGGCATGTTTTGTATATTGGGTGGGTTTTGTTGTGTTCACTATTTTCATGTTCGTTTTGGGGGGTTGTGTTGGGGGTTTGGTAGAAATAATTGGTTGTCATCCCCTTTTTGGTAATCTTTTATTACCATTAGCATTTCATGTTAGAGAATTAGCAAGCACAAACCATTTGGTTTGGTAATATTTCGAGAAAGTATTTCATCATCTTTTTAGATACTGATAAACTGAAAAAAAAAAAAAAAGAATTTCTAAGTTCTTTTGGACCCTGATATTTAATGGCTTTTATTTGACCTTGTTTATTTGCTTGATATTTTCCTTAGAAAGGACATTGAAATTCTTTGTTTCTTGAGGTTTACATATTGACACCTCTGTGAATACTAGATACCTTTCCTCTATGAGCCTTCACTTTTATTCCGAGTGACTGGATTAAATTTGTTGTTCTTTTTGTTTGATTATTCTCTGTTAGCTTCTTACTTGTTGATGTGGTTCAAAAATCATTTGGAGTGCCTATTTGGCCTTTAATATTTACCATTGTAGCCATGGTTATGCAGCAAACACTTTATATAGTTAAACAATTCTATTTGCCTAACATGAAGCATTTCGAAATTGAAGGTGGATGCAAATTTGATACATTTAACTAAGTACTAACTAAAATGGTTATAATCTTTTCAAATTCCTTTTGCTTTTCCCTTGCTTTTATCATAATCACATCCTTATTTTTAAGAATATGTTACAGAATGCTTATTTGGATTACAGACCATGCTTATTTGGGGATATATTAGACAATGCTTACTTTTGGGGATATGTTAGACAATACTTGTTTGGATTAGACAATGCTTATTTAGGGTATGTTAGACAATGCTTATTTTCTGGGATATGTTAGATAATTTGGATTGCAGACCATGCTTATTTGTCCAAGCATGCAGATTGCCTTTTGCTTCCTCAATCAAGTGGCTATAATGTTCAATATTGACCTTACAAATGCTCTCTTTGAATGCTTTCTAGCTGATCTCGATGGATGGACTCGGATTGTTGTTGATAAATAATAGAGTAGAGTCTTAGTGATGCACACACTGCACCATGCAAATAAAGTAGGTCTTTTAGTTGTTATGGTTCAAAAAGCTACAAATTTTGTGCTTGTTTATGTGTTGCAATCATCTTAACCTCCTCCCTTATCTTGTCTTTGTCTTCTTGAATTCAACGTCTTGAGATATGAGTGTCACCCTTATGCTTGATCTCCTAATTACATTATACACAATAATTATTTTTAATTATAACAAAGATTAGTTGATTATCTCCTAATCTAACTTGTTTGTAAAAGTTGATGTGTTCTGTTATGGTTTTCATATATTAACATCCATATTTCATTTAATTTCTTTCCAGTAAAAGTTGGTGTCAAAACTATTTTATAGACATCAATTTATCAACTTCTTTATAATTGCTCCAAAGTAAAGAATTCATGTCAGTTTTAAAGAATATGAACGGTTACTTTTACCTCCCACTATTAATAATCTCCTTCTTCATATAAAAACATAAGATTTGATCATCTCATCCTATTAAGGAATAAGAGCAGTTACTTTTACTCTCCACTTATTATCATCTTTTAAGTATGCAGATAGAATCATTATCATCGATGAATACAACCATGAGTTTAAAGTTCAACAATGTTGTTTGCTATTGTGGGCTAAAGACCCCATTGAGGACTTCATGGAGTGATTGTAATCCTGGCCGAAGGTTTTATGGATGCCTCAATTATCCGATGAGAATTTATTGTTATTAGATTAATGAAGTTGAATGTTAAACTTTGTTTAAGGTATTTTTTTACTGAAATTGAATTGAATGTTTTTAGGTTGGGAGATGCAAGTTTTTCAAATGGTATGATAAAGAATTTAGTGAGAGAGCCGTTGAAGTAATTCAAAATTTAAGGAGTGAAATATTAATGTCAAAGGAAGGGGTTAAAAGAAGCACAACAAAGGAGTTTAAAGAACAAATTAATCTTTTGAAAGAGGACATACATTTATTGAGAAAAGAGAAAGAAACAAATTAAGTGTATGTTAATGAACGTTATTATTATAATAGGATTACTTATGGTTATACTACTTTTTATTTGTAAATATGTTATAAGAATATTGTATTGAATTTGAACAATGTAATGGTTGATATTACTTTCATGTATCTTATGAAATTTTTTATTTTGAATATATAGCTAATATACAATGGTTATGGTGTATAACAAATCCTAATGAATATTTTGTTTATGAATAATAAAATTTAGATATGAATTATAACTCAATTGAAAAAATAATTCTACCTATATATAACCAATATATAATATATAAGTTGTAGTATAACAACTCATAATTCATATAATGACTATGGTGTATATGAATAATAAAATTGGTATTTGAATTAATATACAATGAATAATTTACTAGTTGCATATATAACCAATATACAATGAAAAATTTACTCATTGCATATGTTGTCAAATATGGATAAAAAATGCAGTGTAAGAGAGAGATTGACATAGAGAGAGAGATTGAGGTTGTGTAGCAAATCATATTGTTGAAAAAAATATTTACATTATATTTAAACAACCAAACATTTATATGTTTGCAACACAAAATTGTATACATTGTATGCATACAACTAATCAATGTTTGCTTCATTTATACTTGATTGTGTAGGATACGTTATGATGATGAAGTCAATGAGGTTCTCCTTCTACTTACTTCAGCTTGTAAATGTTGTGAAGTAACACTAGGACGTCCTTTAAATTATAAACCTCTTGGCTTAAATGATAATTCAAATGTGTGTGCATCATCTCCAAATTAGTTTATATTGGCATTTGTAGGTGTACCAACCTACAAAATGGAAGAAACAAATATTACAAACACACTTTGTACTTATTACAAGTTAGACAAATTGATGAAAAACTTAAAGTTAGACAAATTGATTAAAAAAAACTTACAATATTGCTTAGTTGAGCCAGTCCAGCATTATCATTAACCAAATTCCCACCACTTATCTATAGTTATAATGAAAAACATGTTTGTCAGTAATTAGTATAAATAATAAGTAATATAAAACAGATAATTGTATACTTATGAAGATCCCTTTATTCTAATCTTTTTTTGAAAAATTAAAAATTGTATTGATAAATTAAGATTGAAGAACAGTTGTAGGAGAGTAGCAGTACTCTCCTTAGTCTCCCATAACAAAACACCACATGACATTACAATTGTCAAACGATAAAACAACAACGCACTAACAAATAACCCAATTGGAACAATGGCGTAGAAAGGGCAAATGCATACATTGTACCAAGGTAGAGTCGTTTGTAAAAGAGATAAAAGATCCCTCCCATCTACACATCGAAGATTCTAGTGTTTCTAAATTAGGGTTATAAGAACAGAGGCAATCTAGGGCTTCTCGGCTCCCTTCCATCTAATCAGAGGTAGAAAGCTTAATCTTAATGCATCTTTTCTTCTTCAATCTTCCTGTAACCGTAGATATACTAAAGTCTCCCAAATTAGGGATATACCACCATAAAAGCAAGTTGTGTTCTAACCTGATATACATAATTATATAAATTAGTAATTGCATGTTTATAAAACTATATTCATATGATTGAAATAACATGTACAAAACTGTGAAGCAGCCTCATCATATTGACTTGATGTATTGTTGTTGTATTTTCTAAAGTTATGACCATGAAGACCACATTTTTGACATTTATGCACTTACCCTTGTTGACTTAATTTGTTTGGATTTATCATCTTCTTCAGCTCATCTTGTTGTTTTTTTCTTACAATTTTTGGTCTACCTGGCATAACCTTTTTTGGTGGAGGGTGTATCAGCTTAGTATGACTTGAAGGCTAGAATATTTCACCTAGTATTAGTTGTAACACATGTTCATACAAACTCAAGAAGTGAACCTTACAATAGCATGAATCAATAAATGTCTCAACCTTTGTCTCAAATGATGGGTTGCATTAATTGCATGCTTGCACAGATATCCATATAAATCCTATGCTTGAAGCCTACATGTATATGATCTACCGATCCTTAAAATATGCTTCCCATCACCCTTTGAAACTTCATAACCACCATCTTCATTCCATACAATTGTCCATTGTATTGCTTCTTTCTTATTCTTCTCTACCTTTTTTATAATGTTTGGGGCTATATCATACTCCCACCCATGAACAAAATGTTTCCTCTCAGCATTCCTTCTCATCCAGGGCTTATTATGTCAAGCCTTTTTAGTTGTTCATTGCAATCTTGAACATATATTGACCAAGCGTAATTCCAAAACTACTTTCTTTGGTCCTTTCCCTTCCAATTTGCAGACCAATTGTGATATATATGTCTTGCACATATACAGTGATTTGCATTAGGCAAAGTGTCCTCAACTGTTTTGACTAATTCCTACAATAATAACAAAAGATATCATATCATATTTCATATGATTACTATCAATCCCAAATATGTTTACATACCTTCTACATATCAGATATAACTGTAATTCCTTGACCATCTTTTAATTCCAAATCAGATGATAACAAATCCATGAACTAAGTCCATGAATTTGTGTTTTCCACCTCAAAAATTGCCCAGGCCAATAGAAACATTCCTTCATCACCATCTCTACCAACTGCCATACATTTTCCCTTGAAATTCTGTCTTTAGGAAGCATCCATCAATCCCAAAAATTGTTCTCAAATTCTTCCATCCTCGTTTCATGGCGTAAAAACAAATATACAATCGTTTGAACGATAACAAAATACAAGAAAATGTAAAGGAGTATTAATATAATACATAACAATAAATAATGAAGTTTAACATTAATTTTATAACATAACATACCTATAACAATGAGCTCTCTTCATTTTTTGATAATTATAACTCAATTGTTGACCTAGGATTGCTTATCTTGGACTTATGTATATATCCTTGCAACTTTGCATATTAATCAATATAATTTGTTTCTCTCTCTTTCCTCAATCTTTTCTTCGCTCTTTTACATATGCTTGAATTTATAAAAATATTTAGTTTCTCTCTACATTCTTCCACCATTTTCTTTTTGGTTATAATGGGCTTCTTTAAAATTCTATCTTTAAAGTGTCTCATCAAGAATTTTGCATAAACCAATTTAGGTTTGTTTGTAGCGAAGCAAGTATGAGTAGAATTATATGTTTTCACCCTCCAACGTCACTCATTCTTAATATATGTAGCATACAAAACTGTTGGACCCCAATCTTTTAGTGAATTTAGAAATATTAAAATGAAATTCAATGAGTGTTTTTGTATATGAATTTTGCTATAGATGGTATCAGAGTAAGAAACTGAAGCGAGGATAGTTAAGTTATGATTCGTTTCAGATTAAGTAGTTGGGTTTTGGAAACGGGATCCAACAAAAACCCATTGGCATCCACCCATATAAACATACCTAATCTGAGTACTCTCTCACTTTTTCAAACTAACATTATCCTATATGTACTGAATAATCAACAACAATATCTTTAAATTCATTTTTAGTCCCGTACTCCACTCCCAACCTCCACTCATGTCCTACCTCCTCTACAAGATTATCCCCGAAGGTTGACCTGGGTCTAAATAAAGCTTCACCTACCTCCTCTCCACTATGATATTCCTCGATGCTAATAGGACTACTACAATCCTTTAAATCAATTTCAATTAGATGATGGTTATGCGGAATGTCAAAATAAAAGTTTGGTTGACACTGTGCACTTTGTTCCCCCACATTCACATCCATTTGTGCACCTTCTCCCTTCGAATTCTCATCCATTTATGTACCTTGTCCCTCCATATTCTCATTCTTTTGTGCACCTTCTCCATCCAAATTCTCTTCCATTTTTGCACCTTCTCCCTCCATATTCTAATCCCCTTCTACACCCCGCCCCTCTATGTTCTCATCATCATCATCATCATCAATTGCATAGATAGGTGTGTCTACATGATGAGTTACATATACATTAACAATTCCATGTTTTTGCATTGGGTTTATCAGCCTAATAGAACTTTCATTTGTGTTGATAACTTATGATGAATCCTTAAAGTTAACACCAGGCTCTCTATAATATGCCTTGTCAACTTTATTATACCCTAACTCTATTCCTATCTCATTTATTTGTCTGTTACTAACAAAGTCAATATCAACTTTGTCAAATGTAGCAATATCCCTACCAACATATGTCAATTCAGGCTCCAGCATAAAATTTCCACCATGAAAAAGCCTTATACTTCCATATTGAGCCATTAAAACCTATAAACATAAGCATACATTGTAACGTCGGACTCTCTAAGCCCTTTTGTATTGGTTTGTACTTGGAGATATTACTGTATATTGATATATACATGATTATATATGAGTTTAAAAATGTATTTGAATCCTTTCGATATATATGCCAGTGATATGTAATGTTATATGCCCTTACATAAACTTAAAGTTCATCGGTATGCGAAATCTTGGAAATTTTAGACATATAAGCTTCTAAGTGTGTAAATTCGAGTCCATTGGATGGATATGGCCATGATGGCCAAGTTAAATGTGTTCTAACGCCGTAGAGGTGATTATACAAGATTTATAGACTTATTGGACACTTATAAAGCTTAATTGGAAAAGTTGATGTACATAAAGGCTTATTTCCAAATTGTTAAAAGTTAAGGGACTTAAAATGTAATTTTATAAAGTTAAGAGGCTTAATTATAATTTTCAAAAGTTCGGGGATCAAAACGAAAATAAAAGTTTTGGTCATTCTCAAATTTTGGGCTTAATTGCAAATTTAGGAAAAGTTTGGCGGGTATAATGATAATTTAACATAAGCTAAGGGCAAAAAAGTAATTTCACCATGTTTGGTCAAAGAAGAGTCAACATTCTAGACCCTTCTTCCTTGTTTGGCCGTGCACCCCACTATTAAATATTAAAACACTTTGTTTTAATTGAAAGAAAGGAGAAGAGAGGAGGAGAAGAACACCATTCAACCATCACCAAAATTCCACTATGTTTTTTAATTCTCCAACCCAAGCCAAGTTTTTCTAAGTTAATTTGGGATCAAGGAACTCAAATCTATTATTAGATTTGAGAAATTCTCAAAGGATTTTAAGATATTACTAAAGAAAAGCTTAGGTAAATTTTATCTCATCTCTCTCTATATTATGATTTTGAGTTTGGTGTTAAGATATGTTGTTCTCCATGCTTGAATATACATGAAACATGGTTTAGATGAATGAAATGAATCATGGAGAAGTCTCCTTAAGCTGAAACCGAGATGCCCTCTCTTTGGTGAACATTTGTGAAATTTTGAACATCTTTTGAAATTGATGGTTTAAATAAATTCTATGGTGTTAATTCTGTATGTATAATGTGAATTGATGATGAAAAATGAAGAAGATGTATGTTGGATATGGCTTGAACGAAATGATAGGGGAAGAAATGAATTAATGTAATGAGACGTTGTATAATTATGATGAATATGACTTAAATAAAGGGAATTGAATTAAATGGAGTGGTGAAATGTGTTGTTGTTTGGAAGTGCTTGTTATCTAACAAGATAGGAGCATGGATTACTATGATAAAGTCTTGAAAATATGACTTGAAAGTCATGCACATTAGTTATTTGATAAAATGCCTAAGTGAACTTGGCTTATGATTTAAGGATTTGTAATGGTATACATTGGAAAGAGGCTTTCATGTGAGTAAACTTGAATTTTTGCTTAAATTAATGAGTAATGACCTAATGTGCTTGGATAAAAATGTGCTTAATTATGCTTTGAAATGTGTAAGTATTGGATCAAAGTTATTAAATGCCTTGGAAAATGCAAAAGAAAGCTTATGTAAATAATAAGGGAAGTAACCATGTGACAAGCTTAATGTTTGAATCCTATAGCTTAAAGATAGTGATATTGTATTTTATACACTTATATGGTGGTGTATGAATATGAGATACATTTTTGAGCAATAAATACACTGTATATTTGTATGTATAAAAGCTCGGGAACTGTAGATCAAGGAGCTCGTATCGAGAATCATTGAAGTCAAGGGAGTGTACACCTTCTTTGGAGGTGAGTTGGAGAAACCATATCTCTCAAATAAGATTAGGACATCCCAAGATATGCATGATGACTTGTATATGGATTTTGAACCTAGGTAATGTATAGTAGAATTAAATCTCAAATAGATGCTAGTATATTTGTGTATTTAATAAACTACATTTTTGAACAACTTGATACTTGGAGTGCAAAAGATTACTTTTATTGCATGAAATAATGTTTTGGAACTTACATTTGCATAACTGAGTCATGTATGCCGCGTGTACATGTTTTTCTTTGGCTTAGAGCCATGACAAGGTTCTATTTTATCGGTTGGATCAATAAATAAAAGCATGATGCCTTACTTTATTTTAATACTTAATATTTGTACATGATTTTTGTGATTAGTGAGGTAACAATTGGCCATTCATGTGCTAGGCCCAATAAATTAAGCGACTCCTATACTCTTAATGTTGGTACATAAAAGTTGAGTCCTCATATCGACACCTTTCTACGTGACTCGCGGGTGATTGCATACCTTGAGGTTTGGTCACCGACAAGGTCATCACCTAGGGATCATGACACTCTTATCGACCGTAGTCCGAAATCACCACAAATGTTTGTGGTTGTTCTCACTTCTCCCCGTGGCAGCACTCTACTTTACTTCTACTTATCTAGGCTCACAATTTTTTTTTGATATTCATAATGTATAAGGTAGTTTCCCAACCATAAAAGAAGATAATTTTTTTGTTTAATGATAATAGTTTTTTACTTGAATAGTTGCTTTATTTTGGTAATGTAAAGCCTTTTTGTACATTTCATAAAGTGTTGTTCATAAAAATACTTCTATTAATTCTTTAGGAACTATAGTGTGAATATATAATTTCCTCATTGCAAGAAAGTTTTAAATAGTGAAGATGTCGAAACCAAAGGTTTATGAACTTAAAAAGATATTTGATGTCAAGTTCATCAGCTTTCTGAATCTTAATCCCAATTGATCGATGACTATCTATTCTATTCCAAAGTCACATTTTAATGATGAATGGCTAGGGAGCTGTCCTCATTCAACTAAAAAGGACCAGTATTTGTCACCATATTTAGTCCTCACAATCATTTCCTACCATATAAGGTATAAGGTAAGTTGAAAGCATTTAGGACTAGCCCAACAAAAGTATGTACACCATCTTACGCTATCTATCCCTGATAGGCATCTTAATTTAATATCAAGAATTCTAGCATTCCGATGCTCACTTGGCTTGTTCAAGGCGAGCACGTATAGATTCACCATTTGATGTTCTGTTTATACTGCATGGAAAAAAAATAGCATTAGCGATTATTTAAATCATAAAGATACAGAGAAGAAACTTCCATCACGCGTTAATTATGCTTACCAGATGAGCAAATCCCCGCTAGTTCCCAACCTTTGAGAAATCCAATCTGGAACTATTTCCAGCAACAAAATTAACTGCTCCTCAGCTTCTCCTATAACAAAGGTCACAAAGAGCATGCTTAGCTCAACTTTCCCAAAGATGAAAAACGAAGCCTGAGGTTTATTAGTGCTTAGAATGTGCTTACTTCTATCAACAATGTCAGAATGACTAACAATTATCTTGTGTACAAGCTCCTCTTTCGTGATAATTGATCGATTTACTGATTGAAAGAAAAAATGAATCATGTTGAAGAGCTTGGGTAAGCAGGAGATCATCTGTTGCCGCCTCTTCGCTTGGGAAATGGCTGGATTGTGCTCTTCTTTTGCCTTTCTCTCCTTTTCTCTTATCTGCAGTAGATTGACATAAGACAGTTAATAGTTGATTCTACGATGCATGGATAGATAAAAAGACTTGCCTTCGATATAGAAAAAGATGCAGTGATGTCTGATGATATTACGAAAGGATAGAGCAGAATAGCAGATGAAAAAACCGCAAGCCTTGTTTCAAGTTCAACAATTCAACACTTAAAGAAGAATCTTTGGGTATGCCCTTGTTCTAGCAAATCAATTATCGTTTTGAAAGTAACAGCACAATAATATTAAATAATATGCACAGAGGTGAAGGACGTAAACAAGCTTACTGATTGGAGAAGACTCTCAGGAAGAATATTCAAAATTTCATCATCAACAGGTAGATCCACAGTCTTTGAACGGTCGCCCTCAACATTCTTCAAAGGAGTGTCAAAAAGCAATGATTTGGTTCGTAGAGGACGCCTAACCAGCTTGTTTGATACACTGGTACTATCATCATCTGGGCTCATATAACATCTTTTGGTTGGATTTGAAGAGGGAGTGGCAGACATCAACCTAATAGGAGTAGAAACCAGTTTTGCAGGAGTCGATTGTATCGAGGCCAGTTTTTCTGTAGAATCATCTCTGCCATCTGTGGGTTCAATCTCCTTATTTGGTGTTGCAGGTAGGCAAGGCACATACACACCACCTGATGAATGGGTATATGGTGCACATGTTTTCTCCTTAATTGTGCTAGAGCTAGACAAGATTTTGGATGGGGATGGAACAGGACTGATTTCTTCATTGAAGGAATTATTGTTGATGGATGGGTCTGGAGCTTGAAAAGCTAATTGCTGGAGGAACAACTTAGGAGATTTTAGTTGAATGCTTTCTGAGTCAACATGAGGAATTTTCTGAGAGAAGTGTCTCCTGAAAGTTGTCGAGAAATGAGATGTCACAACTGGTTGCTGTTTAACAAGGGCTTCAGTTTCCATGGGAAGTGAGAAGTTTGAGACATGGCTTGCATTTGCATCAGCCAATGTGTCAACGGACGGTAGTGATGAGGTGGATTTGTTTGAGACATGGCTTGCTTTTGCATCAGCCAATGTCTCAACGGACGGCAGTGATGAGGTGGATTTGCCAGTAATGTTTGAACCCAGGTCCTGCCGTGAGCGATTGAATGGCTCCGGTAATAATTCCTCTGGAACCTTGTCACCCTGCACACAATAGAAGTAATTGTAAAGTCGTAGGACATTACAAAAGAATCACAAAGACACATATCGTAACATCCTTATGTAGTGTCCAGGACTAGAAACATGACAGTATCATTATATGATATACCTCCGGATGGGCATTATGAAACTCAGCAAGCCGATTACGGAATATCCTCCTCAAGTGAATATGCTTGCTTTGAGACTTTATCTTGTCATCAAATTCAATAGCATCAACGTTGACAGTAACATGAAGATCAGGCTTCATGCAGCATGTTCGCTCGTCAAACGTAAGAACCCTCTTAATCTCAATAGCCTCAGGCAAAATATGCTTCACTTGAGCCAAATGCCGATAAGAAAACCTCCTAAAAGAACAGCAATTAAGACTCCAGATTCACTTCAAATTTTTTTTGTGCGTATGAAATCAAAAAGAGAGTACTAAAAATACCTGTCAGTTAGGGACTCGATTTTTGGGGATATGTTGGTGAAAGTGGACATAGAACCCTTCAATCGTAACAAACGGATCGAACTATCCAAGCTATCAAAAAACTCGCTCAAAATCTCATACCTGTTCAAGCACATATAATACAATTACATGCATGCACAAACACACTCAATAACAAGTCTTAAATCCAACTAATTCCTTACTTTTCGGGAAGCTTAATGGGCACCTCTTGCCCTTGGGCAGCACGGTTTGACTTCTCATTTGACCAAGACGAGATCTGTCTCCGGGCAGATTTTCTGATCCGATCAGGCTGATTATGATGGGGCGGTGAGTCAGGGCGTGTTTGGGCCACCTTACGAACTTCCTTCACAGAAAGCGCCACGTTTCGGTTGCGTAATCGGCTCTCGCACGGTTGCTTATCGGGGGTCTTGGTGGTGACGACCTTTGACTTAGGGGTGGAAAGGAGTGGCTTCTTCGACTTGGACGGAGTCGAGAGGGAGGGGGACGGATTCATCGCCGCGGCAAGACTTTGTGATCGTTGAGACAGAAGAAATTCGGAGAAGTTTCGATGGAGGCAGGAGGAAGGGAGCGTGTATGAAGATATAGGGAGGATGGGTTGCTTGGCGGGAATGCTGACATGTAACTTTGCCACGTAAGAGTCCCGCCAAAAAGTTCCGTTGGCTCCCGCGAAATCTGACAAGTAATTGGTGCTTTCTTTCTCAAATTAAAAGAAGAAAATTAATTAATTCTTTTACATTTTTATTCAAACATTAAAAGAAAAAGTAGGGTCGGGTCCATTAAAGACTCCAAGACCAGTTTGGACCCATATGATATGACTACAAACTATGGGTTAGCTTAGAAATAGAAAACAGAAGCCCAATAGAAATGATCCAAGTAAATAACTCTCAAACGGAATATAAAAAGTTATGATATTTAATAAAAAGAAGCGGAATTTCCAATTTGATCTTCTCTTCTCTTCCTATTCTAAGTTCTAACACGTAGCATTAGCAAAGCAAACAAAATTAAACGTATATATCAAAATTCCTCCTCCAATTAAAGTCTCTTTCGTCCACGCAACCAAACTCCCTCCTCCCATTTCCTTATTTTTCCTTCCTCCCTTCTCTGTTTCTACTCCGTATATTCACGGTATTTTTCCTTGCTTCAATTTCTCAGGTACATGATGTTCTATCTCCCACCTCGTTTCGATTCCAGAGTTGTGGGCGTCACTTGTCCTGTTTCTTTTCGATTTTTCCCAAGTGTTTCCTTTTCGGGGTTTTAGGCAATTTCGTGTCTTGTCGGCTTTTGAGTTGTAATTATTAGATGATTCTTACTTGATATTGTACACTGCATTCTTCGTATCCTCTCTCATCACTTCCTCGTATAATAAAAGGCTTCTTTCTTTGAGGTTTAGCTGAATTAGTTGCTTATGGGCAATTTTGCTTGGCTTGTAACTCTCCAAATTTAGCTCATTTCATTCTAATTCTGGTGGCAAGGCTTTAGTAATTATTAGTTCAACCCTAATGCCTGTTGATTCCTAGTCAATCAATAAATTCCATTCATCGTCATACTTCGCCCCTTAACTTTCTTTTTTTTTTTTTTTTGATCTTGGTTACCCTTTTTTGGGTTTTCCATTTAGACCAAAATAAATTTGCTGGTGTATGTTATCTGGTTGTTGAAGCTCAATTTGCGTTTGCATTGTGCGACGTCATTGACTTAGATTCAAAAGCTTTGTTACTTCGCTCCTTTTTCACCAGTTAGGGAACTGATATTCTTTATGCCATTCAAAAGTCGAGCTTATTTGTCTCTAATTTGGTTTACTGATCAATTCTTGTTGCAGAATATCAATAAGAAGTAGCAGTGGTTATCTGTACGCTTCCTGCTGTTGCATTTACTGTAAAGTGGGACCAAAAAAATAAAAGGATCTTTTGGTACAGTCTTGAAGAGAAGTTGATTGTTTTTATATTTTGAAGTTGGGAAAATGAAGAGGTACTTAGCTGTTCCTAAAGTTGAGCATGGAAAATGGTAGTAATTCAACACTTACAGTTATTTAATCTGTCAATTGTTTTCTTCTTAGCTCTGCTCCATTTTAGCACTTCAATTTTCATTTTCATTTTTCTTTGTCTTATTATTAAGTAGTCACAAAGCTTTCTGATTTTCTTTTATGGAGGATTCTGTATGCATTAGAGGAACATAGTGTTCTACATTTTTCCCATCAAAAGACTAGAAAAAAATGGGTTGGTAAGTAATACTACTCCGGTCCTCCAATATATAACTCTAACTCCTAGAAAGATTAAATGAAAAATCAAGGCCAAAATTTTTCACTTATGGTTGTTGACCAAGACTGTAGGTTTGTTTATGTGGTACTTTCAAGTTAATGCATAATTGATTTTTATTTTTCTTGCTTCCAGCAGTTTGAATTGACTCTTTATGTGGCTTGTGCAATGGACTGGATGTTTTTTCCCACAATTAGTGTCTGCAAATGATGTTCAGTCGGCAAAAGGGTGCTAATGCTCTTAGCATGTTCAAATGGAGGGGTTCTGGTGAATTGTCGCTGGAAACAGGCTTGCTTAAGGATGCGCCTTTAGAGATTGAATTGTCTGGGTATGGAAGGGTTCCAAGTCCTGGCAGTGAGAGCCCATCAGGGCTTCTAAATGGTGAAAGCTTGAATATAGAACCAATTTCTAATTTAGACCTGTTTTTTGAAAGGCTTTACAATTACTATTGTGAGAAAGGGCTTTGGTGCATTCTAATAAAGTGGGTAGTTGAGCTTCTGAGCGTGGCTTTCATAATCTGTTTCTCGGGGTTTCTCTTACTATATGTTGACTGGAATGGTCTTCGTAATGCCAAGTGTGGGATGGATGCAGTTGAATCTGGAGTCAAGCCTTGCGATCTTATTAATGAGGCGCTTCATCAGCACCCATTGATCCCCATGACGTTTTCAAAAGTACTAATTCTTATATATTTGGTACTGTCTTTTCTTGTTTGGATTTTCCACTTCCTGAGATTTTTTGTCCAGTTAAAGGGCATTATTGGAGTTCGTCAGTTTTATTACAACAGGTTGGTCCTGTTTTGTCATTCTGAACATGGATTCAGATTTTCTTCTATATTTTCTACATGATCTTTTATCATTTTGTGACCTCAACTTTCTTATTTTTTAGTCTTCACATTACTGATAATGAAATCCAGACCATGGGATGGCCGACAATTCTTGAAAAGGTTGTACAGTTACAAAGTTCGCAGCACCTCTGTGTGGTTAAAGATCTTTCTGCTCATGATGTGGTCATGCGACTGATGCGAAAGGAAAACTACTTGATTGGAATGATCAACAAGGGGGTGCTTGCTTTTCCAATACCATCGTGGTTTCCAGAGGCAGGTCCCACTGTTAAAATTGGCTCAAATAGATCACACCATCGCTTGATATTAACAAAGACCCTTGAATGGACCTTGAATTGGTTAATACTGCAGCCCATGTTTGACAGGTACGTTGCATTATACATGATGCCTGACAGGATGTGAACTTTTTGGAGCTTTGTCAGTTTGACAGTACTCATGTTTGTCTGTCCTTTTTTTTTTTCTTTCTAGCAAACACTTTTGTCTTAAGAGGGATTTCATCTCCAACCGTGGAGCGTTAAAGTTTTGGTTTAATGTGGCTGGCATTTTCTCAATTTTCCTCACGCCATTAGTTTTCACATTCATGCTGTTTTCTCGTTTTCTAAGACATGCTGAACAGTTCTATAATCATCCTAGCACAGCATCATCTCGCAGGTGGTCAAATTTATCAAGGTGGATTTTAAGGGAGTTCAATGAGGTGTAGTTCTGTACTCATCTCTTTTCTTTCTTTCCTTTCAAATTTTTCGTCCAAATAGATTGAAGACCTGATCCAACTACCTTCAAGATTTTAGCAATATTTATATCAATATTTAAAAAGCTGGAAATTGAAGCAGCGTTGCAGAAAAAGGTCAAAAGAGCCATGAGTTTATCATGATCAAACCTTAATTAAACTAGTAATACTTATTTAATCAATTATAAGATTGGGGTTTAATTCATTAAAATAATAAGATATATTATTGAGATTAGATGTAACAATCTACTGCTATTTCAGATGGTTGGAGCACACCCCTTTCTTCATTTGAAGCCTAGCTTTCAAACTAGTCAGTTATTTTTTGCAAAAACCATAGATGTTTAGTTGCATCAAAAGGTAATGACATGGACTTGAAATGACAACTTCGAAGCTAAATAAAAGGCCACAGACAATCAATATACACCAAGGTTAGCAAAACAATAATGTTTAACATAGTATACAACAGTTTAAATTCACAAATGAAGATGAGGATTACTAATTGGCCAGGCCTGTTTTTAGAGCACGAGTTTTTATCCAGGATAATCGTTGCAAATACTTTATTCAACAAGTGTTTTGTGTGATTGTTGTAATGAGATTATCTTGCCAAAAGTCTTCATTTGAGAACATTATTTCACTTCTGCAAATTACGGGTTTCTACTGGGATGCTATTGACTACTGGCATAAGATACTTTTTCTATGATTCTCATACTAACAAGAATTATTAAATGAAAGATTAGTTAAGTGTCAATGAGAATGGAAAGTTATCTTTATATTAGCTTTACCAAAAGTAAAATAAATGAGAAGAACTTGACATATCATCCCTGTTTTGTAGATCCATATTTGAAATCTAGACTGGATAGGTCATTTTGTCCATTTGTTTTATAGGTTGAGCATCTGTTCAAGCATCGGATTGATAGCTGTGCAGTACATGCATCAGATTATCTAAAACAATTTCCATCACCTATTATTTCAATCATTGCAAAGTTTATATCTTTTGTCTCTGGAGGCTTTGCGGCCATACTTATAATCATTGCATTTCTGGAGGAATCTCTATTGGAGGGCCATGTAAGTATACTCCTCCCAACTGCCTTTGCAGATATGGCATGTATGTCTTGGTGGCAATGATCATCAAATTTGTCTTATTTTTTTTTTTTATGTTTTTTATACTCCAGATATTCGGTCGCAACTTGTTTTGGTATGCAGCTGTTTTTGGGACCATAACTGCTGTCAGTCGAGCAGCAGTAGCAGATGAAGTCCTGGTCCTTGATCCTGAAAGGGCTATGTCTATGGTGGTCCAACATACACACTATATGCCCAAGCATTGGCGTGGTAAAGAAAATACAGAAACAGTGCGTATAGAGTTTGAAATCTTATTTCAGGTAATACTACAGAAGTTCATGTAGTAACACTAGAACATAAGTATTAATAAGGCCTTAGAACTTCTGCCTCTTGAAAAGAATAAAAATAATAACTGGTAGTTTAGAGTTCTTTCTTTGTGCACTGAATGCCATCCTCTTCTGATGCAGTATACTGGAAGGATGCTACTTGAGGAGATGGCATCAGTTCTCCTCACTCCATACTTACTTATGTTTGTTGTCCCAAAGGTAGCAACTAGTTGTTTGAAGCACGCTATTTCTTAATTATATGCTATTTTTCAACCAATGCTCTTTTCTATGTGTAGCGATTAGATGACATCCTAAAGTTCATATCAGATTTCACAGTTGATATTGAAGGAGTTGGCTCCGTATGCAGGTTGGTCTGTTTTCCTTGCAATTCACAGATGTGATACCATTTCCTTTGATGCTTTAATTGTTAAAAAAATTGGTTAATCTGGTTTTCTACTCAATGCTAACATGTATCACTTGTACTTGGTTTTGTGCAGTTTTAGCTCCTTTGATTTCCGTAGGCATGGTAATAGCAATTATGGTTCACCCTATAATACTCATAGGACCAAAAGGAGCTCTCAAGGGAAGATGGAAAAATCATTTTTGAGGTATGCATTTACTGTAATTTGTTCCTTTAGATTCCTTTTGCTATGGTTCTATCTGTATGGGAATCTTATAGGCGAAAGTTATTAGCTGATAATAGTCGGTTCATGGCTGATAGTTGAAGAATTTTAGAATGTATGGTAAAATCAGTTGACAACTTCCTACCAGATGCAAAATGACAATTATGAATACAACATGCTTATTTTATGTAATTACTTTTGATCACAGTAGTATCTTGTACTGTAAAAATACTTAAGGATTCTATTACAAACATAATGCTATGTTTATTAAAAATGATGTATTTTATTTGAAATATTGGTATTGATTTTTAAAATGATGGATATTATAAAATTTTACTTTTTAAGTCATTAAAAATGTTTGCTGGAAGAACAACATATCTGGATTTGGATAACTTAAGTGACAAATTTTTTAGAAGAGAATTATTTCACATATTTGTATATTGAATAATATATATGAGACATAAATATATATCTATCTCAATTAAGTCAATGAAATAGAAGTCAACATCTTTAAGCACTTCACACACTATGAACTTCTTAGACTTCGTAAGTGTTGGAAATACAGCAGTTTATTGAATTCATCCACCCCTACTTGTGGAAAAGCTATCTCAAAAACTTACTGAGCTCCTCTTTTGTTGGTTGGGAGTGATTCAGATATCAACTGCCTCCCAACGTCTAATCCAAACGCTACCTTAATGGGCTACTCCTTTTCTGTCCCAATAAGCAGATACCTAGTATGTTGATTTAGTTGAAAGTTGCTTGATTAATAATTTCTTGAAAAGAGTATAGCTCGACACTTCCTAAAGGAAAAGAAGGAAGAGGAGAAGGGTGATGTTGGTTATTTTAGACTAAGATTTGCTGAAGATGAAGTGCAACTTCCATGAGCAAAGATCACATTTCTCACTCTCTTTGATGTGCATGGCGAATCATTGTTTCAATCAAAGTTCAATGACTGTCATCTTTATTTATTAGTTTTGTGATCAACTTGAGTCATCCTGTATAATCTTTCATTTATCAGACAATTATTCCGTCCATTTGTGCATGTACGTTATGCCTTGTTCTCTCTCATGTTTCGGTGTTCTAACTTAAAATGTATCGTGGACCTGCTTTTAGTTCCCTGAAGTAATCTATACTGAACTTCCATATGCTATTGGTGCAGTTTCCAGACTGACTATCCTTCATGGGAACCAAAATTTGATGGAAAGCAATTACAAATGAATCTCAGGACTTTCAGGGAGCAAATTTTACAGGGAAAAGGTGTAAGACATGTGTACTTTCCTCCTATAACATGGCGTGGAAGCCTGAGAGGTCCTAGAGATAGCAATACCATATTTTCAAGAGAAATGCTGCACCATACAAATGGTTTTCAATTGGATCCTTTGTGGCTGATTGATGCAGATCATAAGAATTATCCATACCTACTTGATTTTTATTATATCTCTCGACCCCATACTTCAATTAATCATACACAAGACGCTGCAGCTGTTCCATCTGAATTGAACAAGCAGCATCCTGATGAGTTTTGGATGATAAATGACGAGATTCAAAATGGAGGCAGATGTAAAGAAGATTACTGGGCTCACCATTGTGAGGACCGATCAGAGACACATTTGGGGGTTTCTACATCTACCCCTGTCTTCAGGGAAAGTGTGTTTAGGCATCATGATTCCATTAACTTTCCCAATACTACTAGAAACCATTGGTGGGCTAGAAGTAGTCCAAAGAGCACACGGCTTCAGGCAAGTTTTCTTGAACCTCCTGATTTCAACCACTTTCCTGCACATAATTATAATGACGATTTCTCTGAGAGGAGCTTTGAAGATCAAGAAGCTGGCAAGTTGTCCTACACTAATTATAACGACGACCTTGATTTTGAAGCAGTGGGGAACATCCCAAGTCTACATTTTGATAGGAAATTATCCCACACTGTTTACTATAATGACGACCTTGAAGCAGGAGGGGACAACCTTAGTCTCCATTTTGATAATATTTATAGCAGCAGACCTCCTGAAAGTCCCACGTGATTCAAAGAACCTGACGAGTATTAATGTCAAATGTCCATTTAGTTTGTGGAATGCATCTGGATTTCTGACGCATTTGATTCATTTGGATAGGGGGAACTTATGTTTTTTATGTTGCACATAGATTCATTGAGATTAGATAAGGAAACAAGCTTCACACCCCGCTTAGAAATGTAACTTTGACTTGAAGAAGTCATTTCAAGTCTTACAAACTGTACAGAGAAAATTAGAAACAATTGTAGTTTGTTAATAATATTACAGACACTCATTTATATGCACTCGGATTCTTTTAATTATTTATATCCCTAGGAAGGAAGAGAATTCTGTGATCTTCGTCTGCTGGTCCTTTCTGCATGTAGTAAAATGCTTCTTTGGCTGGCTGGAGATATCTTTAGATCTCACAGAGGATCAAATACATCATTTGCATGGTCCAGTTTTGAGGTATGTTCTGGAAGTGGAAATATTTGGAGTTGTGGGGATTGCAACTGGAGAAGACAACTGGATTACATCATGTCCCAAATTTTTTATTCTATCCTGTATTGCAAGAATCTGATACAGTTCGCTAACTTAACGACCAGAATGTATATGAACAGTAGCGACCGAGTCATTACAAAACAGGGGCAGTGTCTATATATATGTATGTTGTGGAGTGATTACAGTGCTTTCTTTCGAGCCTTTGCTTAGAAATAATGCTTGTATGCTCTTTAGCAACATGACAATGACAATCACTACTACATCTTTAATTTATTCTCACTTCAGCCAGGGAAGGGGACACTCTCTTCACTCTTTCTATCTGCCATCCAAGGAGTGTTGAGACGCAATCATACGCATTGATGAGGGGAGAGGAAAACATTCACTCCTAGTGCTTCCTCACAATCATTCTCACACCTCTGCTTTTAAAATTTCAGTGAGTAGCCCATTGCCAATAAGGAAACAAAATAGAAATACAAACTAAAAATCAACCCAACTTCACGGCTCCACTTCACTTGAAGGTACGATTCTACTTGATCCTCTGCCATTAACGAATGAAATAAACGATCTTTGTCTTTGAATGCATCTCTGGACACCCAAATATATTTGTTGATCCACCGCAGAATCGAACGAGAAAGATCTCCTAATGGGTTGGATACTAAACTGATCGTCTTTCCCTCTTACGTCGACGAACTCATCACCCATTATTGGAAAATGTTGGCGCTCTTTTTTCTTCTCTAGTACCTTCATTGATAACTGAGTCCTAAATTGCTCCTGAACTAGTCCTGAACTGTCACTTTCTCGGAGCCTATTAGGTACTAAAACTTGTTCACGCTGTCCACGCAACTCAATGACAACAAAATCATCGTCGTCACCAGCAAAACTATCGCTGTAGGGGTGCGAACCTTGAGGAGAAGAAGTTGGTGCAACGATCTTGTCGTGGAAAGGATACTTAGTAGACCCCGAAATACTAGTTCTACAGAGTGGGCACTTTGCATTACCTTGGAGCCAAACGTCAATGCAATCCAAGTGGAACGCATGGCTGCATTTAGGAAGACGTCTAAGCACATCTTTTTCCTCAAATTCATTGAGACAGACCACACATGCAGACGTGCTTTTGTCCCGATCAACTCTGTATTGAATCATGGGAATTTTTCGTATGGCTGATCGATCAAGCCCACGATTCCGTATGTCTGGGGAGAGGGCTATGAATGAATCTGATTCTGTAGGTGATCTGGTTATGAACCAGCTTGGAAGATGAAGTTGGTGTCTCTGGAAACAGCATGTGTGGAAAATAACGTAGTAGCCAACAATCAGGAAAGCTGTTCCTACGAGGGTACAAAAGGCAATGGCTAATATGGCAAGAGCCTGGTCTGCAGTATGAGAAGGATGAGTAAATGCCATAGCAGGACTTGGATCGATGTTGGCTAGTGGGTTTGGCTTTCACCTTAGCTGAAACATGTTGGTCAAATAAGTAAGGAGACAGTGTGAGTGTTTTTATAGGCAGTAGTTAGATTTAATAATTGAAATTACAAAATAACAAAACTGGAAAAGAAAAAGGGGGAAAAAAAAGGAAGGGTTTAAGGTGTAGGGTGTTAGTCTTATCTAGGTCTTGAAATAAAATTAATGAATGTCAGTTATACATGAATTAGCTGCTAATTGTGCAACATGATTTCGATTATATTACAATATGATTCCAGATAATATAATTGCTTTAACATCTGTGTCCAGCGGGACCATTATTCATTAATTTTTCCATTGAAATGAATGATTCCCGCAATTGCAATAATGTGAACTTGCATTTGAAAGAGCGCATCTTTAGCAGATAACAACATTTATTTGTTGATAAGTTTATTTTGATGAAGGACTTTCTACGTAGAGCATTACCTTTTACAGAAAAGAAAGGCAAGTAAGAATTTCTGATAGCAGTTTGACAGGTCACTTGAAAAATAAGAGAATATATACAACCAAATGGAGGTATATTCATTTTGGTGATAGAGCATCTTTTCGAGGACATGAAAATGAAACAGCTCTTAGTCCGTCAGCTTATTTTTCTAGTACATTTTTTTCTCTTGTTCGAAAAGATTATCATTTCTGCTTTTGCTTTTTGATTGAGTACTGCACGACACTGTTCAAGAAAAGTATAAATATGTGATTAGTCAAGGACGGGAATAAATCAAACACCATTCTAAAAGCTTAATGGATATTCAATATTTTGGAACATTTATTCAGGATTTTTATTAATTTGTCTGTGTTGTATTAAAGGCAATAATTTGTCCTTTCCAAATTTCTAAATACTGCCCGTCAGCTGAGGCATTTTGAGAAAAGAAAAAGGGTTTAACATTGACTATGGAAAGCACAAAACGATTTTTTGTTGTAAAAAATTTTGTGGTCAATAGCAGTGTTAATATGGTACGTGTCATTAAGCATATACAAATTAAATCCTTATTTTAATTTCAAATTTATTAATCAATTTAGTTTAGAGCAAAAAAAAGTCGATTCTACGTAGAAAGTTAATTTACTAATTTAGTTTACTAATTATAATTAAAAATGTTCCAACAAATTTATTTTTTAAAAGAGACAATTACATCCTAATAATTTCGCTCGTACTAAAGGAATTCTACTGGAGCGGTCTCTGCGTCCTCCTGTGTCATTGCAAACACTCTAGCTGGTGTTTGCCGCCTTGGTCTTCCTGGAGGATTCACCCTCCTTACTGCATCAGAGCTGCCCACTTCAGTTACAGTCTTATGCCTCATAGTCTCAGTTCTCTTCGAAGCTTGCATTTGGGTTCCCTCTCTTCTTGCATACCGTGGACACTCTCTAGCCATGTGCCCCTTCTCTCCACATTTGAAACAAGCTCCAGTCAGCCTGTAGCATTTCTTTCTATGGAACTTGCCGTAATGGTCGCACTTAGGGACGGATGACTTGTCCCCTTCACCCCTTCTACTGCCTCCCATCATTGAGGCTTGGTGAGAAACACTAGGAGTCCTCATCGGTTTAGGCCTGCTTGTACCACTGCTCCTCTCCTCAAACTGCACAGGGAAAGTCCTGCCACTCTTCTTAGGCATAGAAGTACCACCTCCCATCTTGAACTGTTCTCTCCCCTTTCCCTTTTTGTTCACGACACTCTTTATATTCTCAATGTTCTCCACCCTCAAAGCCGCTTTAACCAGCTGTTGAAAATCACAAAAATTTTATACCACCACTTTCTCTCAGATAGCTAGGTGTAAACCCGATTCGAACCTACGGCACTTAACTGCCTCACTCATCATTAACTCAGCTGCATATCGGGCCAATTGTGTAAATTGGCACTCATATTCGCTCACTGTCATTTCCCTCTGGGTGAGACTTAGAAATTCTCTCTGCTTTTACTGAATATACACCTCAGACAGGTACTTCTTCTTAAACACTGCTAAGAAATCCTTCCATGCGAGCATTGGCAATCTCATCTGACTTCCCAGCACACTCTCCCACCAATGCAGAGCATTTCCCTGAAGCAAACTAGCAGTATAGACAACCTTCTCCTCATCTTCGCAATCCATCTAATCCATTATCCTCTCGATCTTTCTTAACCAAGTCTCGGCTTCTTCTAGATCCGTGGTCCCATAAAAATCCACTGGCCCATACTTCCTAAACTTGTCAAACTGCTTCCCCTTCTTAACTGGGGTCGGAGTAGAAGATTGCGGCATCTGACCCATAGCCTGAGCAAATGCCTGAAACATCCTCGGATCTAATGGAGCAAGCACTTGCTCTTGCGAGAGAGAAGACTCCTGCGTCTGTGATTGATCGGGCTCACCACTAGGCCCTACAGAAGTCTCAGCATTCCCTAAGGTTACAGACTCATCAGTACTCTCCTTTCTTGGCAGAGAGTCAGGTGTAATCGATCCTTGTAATATTCTTCATGTCCTTCTACGAGGTGGTATCTTACTCCTTCAATGTAAACACTATCTATTAGCTTACATTTCATTTTAGTCTTAATTCCTACATGTATGCATAACATGCATGTCACTTAATGCAATTCAATCAATTCACAATTCAACAAGTAATCATATAACATAACATAATAATTCATCCTACTATACATTCTAAGCCTAGGAAGAACCTAAGCTTTGATACCAAACAATGCTGGACCCCGTTTCCGGAGCCCAGCATTGGGAGCCATAATTGAAACTATATTTGTTCTTGACCTATTGAACTTGTTTAGGGACAAAGGGGCATAACTTTCTTTGTAAACGTCGGATTAAACCATTCCTTAGACTGTTCGAAAGAAGACTTCGAGATCTACAACTTTCATGAAGACCTCAAAGACAAATTCTATCATCTGGAGGGCCAAAATTAGACCAGGCAATACAAGATGAACAGTGCGCAGAAGAAGCGGAAGGTCAACTATAGAGGAAGCAGAAAACAAAGGAAGCCAAAAAGCAGACTAATGGGAAAAAGCAGACGAAGACAAAAAGCAGACGAATGGGAAAACCAGACGAATGAGAAAAGCAGACGAATGGGAAAAGTAGTCGAATGGGAAATGCAGACGAAGCTAAAAAGCAGATGAATGGGAAAAGCAGACGAAGCCAAAAGCAGACGAATGGGAAAAGCAGACGAAGCCAAAAAGCAGACGAAACCAAAAACAAACGAATAGGAAAAGTAGACGAAGCCAAAAAGCAAACGAATGGGAAAAGCAGACGAAGCCAAAAAGTAGACGAATGGAGTCAACTTAAGACGAAGCAAAGTCAACTTAAGATGATGCAACTCTTAAGACGAAGCAAAGTCAACTTAAGATGAAACAAAGTTAACTTAAGACGATATAACTCTGAAGATGAAGCAGAGTCAACTTAAGACGATGCAACTCTTAAGACGAAGCAGAGTCAACTTAAGACGAAGCAAAGTCAACTTAAGATGATGCAACTCTTAAGACGAAGCAGAGTTAACTTAATATGATATGACATCATTATAGATGATATGACGTCATCACAGACGATACGTCTCTATAAACGATACATCTTTACAGACGATACATTTTCACAGATGATATGACATCATCACAAATGATATGATGTCATCACAAACGATACGTCTTTACAAGCGATACATCTTTACTACATTTTCACAGATGATATGATGTCATCATAGACGATATGACGTCATCATAGACGATACGTCTTTACAGACGATAAATCTTTATAGATGATACATCTTCACATATAATATGACATCATCACAGACGATGTAATTAAAATGACATAATTGATTAGATTAACAAAACCAATATACTCCATTAATGTCCTTTTTAATGACAAACTGTTAAAAATGTAAGGAATAACAAAACATCCTATATCATCGGCTATCTCAAACAATTTGTCTTTGAGGAAGTAGGAACCCTCTATACTTAAGGTTACTATTAACATCTCATCAATAGTTTCCTGACTTGGTTCCTCTACCAGTTCTTCCTTAACCATCTCTATCCACTCTTCTTTTTGTTCTTCTTCGACAGAGGCTTCTAGCTTATATTCTCCAGTTATCTTCTGCCACTTCTTTACTTCCTCTTTTTAGATGGAGGTTTCTCTGTCTTCTTCTTTAGGAAGCTCTTCTTTACTACTAAGGGCGACTGCCTCTCGGTTGATAGTATCAATTTCAGTAGACCTGGATAAAATCCCTTTCATCTTGTCAAAAAACATATCTATCTACTGATCAATTTGATTCTTTATGTTTTGTATATGAGCTTCCATTTCCTAATGCCTCATTTTTGAATCTTAAATAAACTCTGTCATCATATTTTTCAAAGTATCAGTTGCCTCCTTGCCTCTTTGAAATGTATCTTCATTTATGAAATTAACTATTGTCTCTTCTTCATTCTGAGATGGGAAGCTTAAATTATAGTCATCATATGCAAGCGAAGGAAGTCTCTTATTGAATTCATGTTGACTAGTTACTCTCTCGGTAAGGCATTCCATTAGTTGATTTGTAATACTTTCATATCATTGTTCTTTTTGTACATATTTAGTTGGATCATAGTCATTCCATCCACATACTTTAGGTTCTCCACTCTGAATTATACGTATTCTTATATGGTGGGCTTTAAGGTTGGTTGTACATTTTTTATTGTTCCCATATATACTTCAATTGAGCTTTTAAAAACATGTGAGGAAATATTTCCTTCTAATATAATGATGTTTCATATTACAAAGCCACATCTTGGTTCCCATAATAATATTGTCTGCTCCATCCATCTATTCTGAGTTGTGGCTTTGAAGTTAAATATCAATTCATAAAATAAACCACCACACGCTATCAACATAGAGAAATTCAAAAGAAAATTAAATGAACAAGAGAAAAATAAAAAAAGATAAAATAAAATAAAATAAATACAAAAGCAAAAGAAAAAGCAAAAGAAAAGTAAAATAAAATAAAAATGAAGATAAGAAAAATAAAATGAAAATGACTAGAGTAAAATCATTCGGGCTTTCCTAATATCAAAGTCCCTAGTAACGGCACCAAAAACTTGATTGACCTATTTCATGATAGTAAAAATTGTAATAATCGCAAGTACATGGCATAGTTGTAGCTAGTACAGGCAACTACAAGTCAATCTCATGAAGACTATAAATACTAGTACTTACCATTCCCCTATTATCTACCCTAAGGATTGATTTTAGATTTTTAATGAATAGAAATTAAAACTAAAACAAATAAAATAAAATAGGAAACAATAATGAACACAGAGATAGTGGAAATCACTTAGAAACTATCGTTATCAGAATTAGTATCTAGGTTCGAATTCCCCTAAACCCTTAATAGATTGATCTTTTATCATATAATTATTTTGTTGATTTATTAGACTATGGCGACTTCTATGGTATACTAATACCTGACCATGAGTTTACTGATAACGAATCCTAAGGTCTCTAACTGAATTACTCAGGTTAAAGATTATAAGATTGCATTACCGATTTAGGAGTCCCTCTATTAAGTTTGACCTTAATATGGAGAATTTATGTCTTCCTATCTCTAGGTTGCAATCAACTCCTTCTAATTACGGTTGGTTTATTAACACTAGGATTTCTCAATTTCTACATATGAAATTAGATTATCAATAAAACACGTAATTAGATCCTAATAATTACCAAACCAATTGCATTAACAAAGTAATCAAATCATATCAAAGTGTTAACATAAGGTTCATCTAACCTAAATCCTAACTAGATGTTTAGTTACACATGATCGAATATGAAATCAAACATAAAATGAAAGAAAAACAAAAAAAAATAATGGGTTTATAATTCTAAATATCCCTGATTGTCTTCTATCGAATGTTCTTACGATGTAGAGGCTAGATCTTGAATTTTGATGGATCTTTTGATGACTTATTCATGTTTCCTACTTCTCTGGACCAAAATCGTCCTTTTTGGACGTTCTCCATGTTTGGAAATTGCCTCTCCCTTCTTTAGCTACCAAAAACATCTTTTTATATTAAAAACTAGGGTTTCTGGGACTTACACGGTCATGTATTAGATCATGTATGTCTAAAAATTCCTGAAATTGTAAAAAAGTCGTGCACACCTTCCATATTACTAATTATCTTTTTTACACCGCGTTTTTGTCTTAAATCTTCTCCTTTAAGCCTGTGAAGGCAATTATACTTTACAAACACACTTGAAACGAATTAAGTACCAAATATATACCAAAAGTATAAAATATCAAGCAAGAATACATTAAATATGAGGTAAAATTATGATTAATTATGCATATATCAGTTAGGCAAGGAGTGCTAACTCTATTAGAGCTTAAGCCTATTTATAATAAGTTGTCGACATTTTAGTAATTTAATTAAAATTAAATTCTAATTTCAATTAAAATTTAATTAGAATTATAAATAAATCTAATTATATTCTTGTTACTCCAAAATAAGATCCAATATCTCATATTGATCCTTATTTATTAAATATTTCATATTTAACCATAAAATTTCTTAAACTTTAAAATCAATTTCAACTAAATTAAAATATCATTGTTTTCTTTAACCCATTCTTTAAGTGTGACCCAATAGGTTCATAAATATATTGACAACGGATACAAATTATAACCTAAATCATTTTAAGATTAGATAAATTAAGCTCCTTTAATTTATCTTTAATTCCCTAATTAAATAATTTATATCCATAGATCAAGATGGCATCTAGCAACATATCCTGACCACCCAAATATTTAAGAATGTCAAAGTAGTTTTTACTAACTATTTGTGCATGATTTTTCCATATAACTCAATTATTTTATCATATAATGTTTCTGTTAGACATGAAGAACATAATTAATGTCCTTCTTATTTTGAGTCCAATCATATTAGTTCTCCACTATTAACTATTGATTTAATTAACGATATTTGTAAACTATTTATAAAATGTCATCCCACCTTAGCCTAGGATTTCTCGAGTCAATACTAATAAAGAACAATTAAATATTTTCCCTAATTATGTCGGGTGATGAATCCTATAGTGATCACTCAACTACCTTCATATAGTTCATGCTACATCTAATGACTACCAACTAAGCTATCCTTGACTAGAATAGGTCATAAGTAGTATCAAAACATAAAAATCCTTGTACAAGATAACTTTAGATATCTTAAGTCAAAAGATCAATTATACAATCATCACAATGAGAATTTCTATTGTTGGACCCCGATCCTTAAGTGGCAATTTAGAGATATGAAATGAAATATAATGAGTGTTTTCGTATATGAATTGTGTTATAGATGTTTTGTGCCTTAAGAAAAATTGATGAGAAAAGATTTGAGGACTTTGATATTTGA
>JANZLC010000004.1:13403939-13424989 GCA_026413385.1 Erythroxylum gracilipes
GGTGGTTTGAGAGAAAAGAAGAGAGTTGAGCTAGGGTTTAACTCTCCTTGGTTTTCAAGAAAGATTTTGAAGTTGCCAAGAGGAGAAAAAGAAAGAGAAAGAAAAGAGCTTCCATTTGAGCTAAAGATCTCTTCATTTGGTGAAGATTCAAAAGAAGATCTTTTTGACTCTTTTGGATTTTGGGAAGGATTCTATTTTATGGAGTTTAGAAAATGATTGGGTTTGAATGTTCTAGAATCAATTTTAGTGATTTTGCATTGTGGGATCTTTAGTTGGATTCCTATTGAGTGAAATTTGGTTTGTTTTAGGAAACCAAGAGAATCCTACCCAAGAACAAGGGAAAATACAATGTTGACTTGAAGTTTTGCTAGCAAACTAGGTGGGTAATATATTTATGGTTATTGTGTAAATGGGCAATGTGTCTAAGTGTGTATATATGTTTAAATTGCTGAGTTATGAATGGGAATTGGATATTATGAGATCATGTGAGATTGAAAAGAGATGACAAGAAATTAAGTTATGTTATAAATTAACCAAGTGTTCTTGAGGAATAAGCTAGACATATGAAAAGAGTAAACGATTGAAAGTAGTATTTATAAATGATCATGTACAATAAAGTGGAAGTCTAAGTTTAATTAGACACATATGAATTTTGAAATGGGAATGAGCGTAAAATGTGTTCTAAAACATACCCGAGATTGTCATTAAGTATGCATAGTACATAGTCCAATTATTATCCGTGTGCAATCATTGATGAGTGTGAAATGTGTGTTTTGCATACATGATTGTGCAGGTCAAGTGTTCACATTCAGGCGTTCCCAGACTTTGAAAGCAAATGTTAATATGGAGCGTACTGTGAGTAGACCTAGATGGTCTTAGTTTATTATTTGTTTGTTTATGTTGTGAATTGAGTAATAATAAATAATTATGAATGTGACATGATTGTTGAATTCCGGACAATGAAGGTCCGATGACTGTGATATATGGATGAGATAATGAAGTGCAAATTGTATGTAAATGTGATTGTTAAATGTGTTAGGAATGTGTAGTTGCATTTTTATATAAATGAAATTGTGAATTCTCCACTTTAGTGTGGAATGCCGGACTATGGTCCGATGAGATGAGAAAGTGTTTGAATGGGATATGCAATTGTGAGTGATGCATTCCATTGCATGAATGCATGAGACATAATGACAGTTGTGACCAGAGTAACCACCGATAAGAGCTACAAGCTCAACGTGTGAAAAAGAGCTTCGAACTCAAAGTGATTTAGAGCCTCAGGCTCAACGTTTAATGAGCCCTATATGGGACAATTATCAATGAGCCCGATATCCAATGGATACGGGACAGTTTAGGCACTTGGTCACAACAAAATAACAAATGGAAAGAGAGTCTTATGTGCACTGCATATACATAATGAAAAATGTGAATTCTGATACTTAGTATGAAGGATTAAATGTACTGAATGTGAGATAATGTGAATATGTGAAATAATGTGAAATGTGAAATAAAGTATGATATGTTGATTTTTTTGTTATATGATTGAGTGAGCCATCAATGATGGTCACTCACTGAGTTCGCAAAACTCATGCAAAATTTGCAAATATTTTTCAGGATTCAGAAGAATACCTCATTAGGCCAATGGGAGTATACCTACAGCTTTCAAGTGAAAATTAAAGGTCGGGATCAGTTTGCGTCTGTATTGCATGTCTTTAATTTTGTATTGAATCGTATATTCCACATCTTTTTGTATAAATTTGTATTTGTGAAAGGGGGCATATGGCTATTGAAAATTGTGTTAAGTGAAAATGTGTATGAATGAATGAGGGCCAAATTTGGGTATCGATTTCTGCATATATTATTTTGTGATTCAAAAAAAAGTGTACTGATTGGTGACTGAATGAGTGCTCTAGCATGCCACTCTCGCGGGGCACGGACTCGAATATCACCATCGATGTCGGGTTTGGGTCATTGCGGGAGTGGGGTGCCACATATAGAATAACAATTAGCAATGGAGCCCCCTAAAGTACATTGGTATATAATAGTTTGGCTTCAACAAGCTATTGTAAAGGTATCCTTCATCCTTTGGCTATCTATTAAATGAAAAAATTTTAATCAGTAATAAAATATATGCAAACAACTTCATCTCTAGCATTTGCAGTATATGCTCCTTATATCTTGAGTTTATAAAGTACTTACTTTTCTAATGTGAGTACTCTACATTTCTTTAACATGAAATCCTTAATGGATTTAACTTATTATGCCTACAAACCTCTTAAAGGGATACTTTGATATAGATTCCTTAAAGAAGATGGAAGTAAAAAAAAAGTAATATATCAACTTTCAAGTCCTCTTTACTAGATTTGTAATGAGATTTGGAAGAAGAGGAACCTCAAGTTATTTAAAAGAAAATAGAAGCATAATTAGATATATTACAAACTATAGTATGCTTCTAGAACTTATTACAATCATAATTAGATAGGGTTAAGTTTAGTAAGGGCTATTTAAGTATAAGGGTATCAGCTAAAGTTTATAATTAAGTATAGTCATATAAACATAGTCTATATAAAAGAAAGAATATGTGTTATTCAAGTTGAAAGTTTTGATTAAACAATAGACAATTATAGCTATCAACTTTTAAGGATGAAGACACAACTAATTGATCGAACCCATTAAAGATTTTCTTGTTGGTTCTTATTTATTTCTTTCTTTCATAAAAATTTTATCCATCTTAAATTCACCATTATTTCTCACTAAGTAGTATCATAGCATAGTCGAAAAAATAATGACTTCATTTGTAAGGTTAGAAGCGAAAAATTGCAACAAAACTGAGAATTTTATACTATAACATAATGATTAAAGGATTTGATATCATATTAAGGCTTATTGAAGGGGTTTTAAAAGGATAAATTTGAAGAAATAAATGAGATTAATTAGGAGGAGTATAAATGCAAAAGTCTAGAACCATTTGATTATGTCTAATAGATAAGGTCAGGTACTACATCATAGATATTGCATCACTTAAAGAGATATGAAAGAAGCTAAAAGTTTAATACATTTCGATGTCTCTCACAATTAAGATATATCTAAACTAAAGAATATACAAGTGAAGATCTAGGAGATATATATATGAAGCAACATATCATTACATTCAACCATTTAGTTAGTGACATGTTAAAGCTTGATGTGACTATTATATAAGAAGATTAAAAAACAATTCTACTTTTTTGTCAACTATGACAAGTGACTAGTATATAAGAAGATTAAAAAAACAATTCTACTTTTTTTTGTCAAATATGATAACTCAAGATTGAGAAGTTCAATGATATACTTAGGAGATTAAGTAGTATACAATATATATTAGATTTAAGTAAAAATGAGATCTTTTTGTAAACCTTATATGTGATAATCATAATTAAAGAACCAAAATTGGTGAATAACATCTACAAACTGATAGGGAGCACAATTATAGGTGGAGAAGCCGCAATAGTTGAGAAAGGAAGATAGTAATATATCATAACAAATATGGATAAGTCATCTTGGTGAGCCAGGAATAAAGAAAGTTTATAAAGAAAGTTTATTAGAGGGTGAAAAATTTTAGTTCATCATTTTCATGACAATAAACCTTTCATTCATTATGTGAAAGATTAAATTAGTTGTTCTTGTTTTCCAACAATAAAAGCAAGCAAGTAGAGCATTTCAAGATTAAATAAAATGAATATTCAATTTTATGCAAAATAAAGTAACATATCATAATATATGATAGAACTTTGATTAAACACTTCATAGGCATAAGAAATTCATCCTTAACTTTTATCATAAACATTGGTTCGTGGCATTCTTCACCAACAAGAAAACATTTAGACGCACAATGAACCATTAACAACTGAAATAGATGTAGACAACACAAACCACATTAACCAAAACCCAAACAAAAGCTTCCTTAACAACAACAAGTAGAATAATAAAAAACCAAGTGCAAAGGAAGGATAACTAAACTTGATGGAAAATTAACCAGAGATCAAGATGACGACAATAGTGTATGGAACTGAAAACCACGACGATGAGGGAAGAGGAAAAAAACTTGCAAGATACAGTGAAGGGGAGAGGCATCGACATTGGTTTAATCAGACAAGGAAACTGTAAGATAAAAGAATAAATTGGAGGATCAAGCTCATCATTAATTGATACACTGTGATGAATTTATATACAGATGGCATTAAATCAAAATCCCTTTATTCTAGCTATTCTAACTAGCAAGATAATACTCTGATCCTAATTTTTTTTTATGATTTGATTGACTCCACTGTGATCATGATAGCTAAGATCACGCTCCTGCATTTTATCTAACACCCCTCCTCAAGTTAGAGGGATTGTCAAAGGACTTGTAGCTTTTGCTTGAGCTCATCAAACCTAATCCTTGACAATGATTTAGTGAATATGTTGGTGATTTGATCCTTGGTTGAAATATGTTGGACTGTCACCTTCCCAGAGCTACACTGATCTTTAACAAAGTAAAAGTCACACTCAATATGTTTAGTTCTAGCTCAAAATGCTGGGTTGAGAGATAGATATGCTGCGCCTAAATTATCACACCATATAATTATAGGTGTAGTGACCGAATGTCTCAATTCCTTTAATACTGAATGATGCCACATCGACTCTACTATAGCATTCACGATAGACCTGTATTTAGCCTCAGTAGAGGACCTAGCCACAGTGGGTTATTTTTTAGAGGACCGGGCAATAAGGTTTTTACTAAGATAAGCAGAAAAACCACCTATGGATCTTCTATCATCCCTGTCCCAGCCCAATTTGCATTAATAAATATTTGGAGCTTCATGGTAGATGTTGGAACAAATAGCAGTCCTTGAGTGATGGTCTCCTTGATATAGCACAAGACTCTATTACACACCTGCCAGTGAACATCAGTTAGAAAGGATAGGAATTGACTTAATTTATTGACTGAGAAGGCCAAGTCTAGTCTGCTATGACAAGCATATTGCAGAGCACCAATTGTTTTTATGAAAATATATGGATCCTGCAGAGGTTCCCCTTCGGTCTTGGAATAATCAATATTTGCTAGCATCGGTCTATGTACTGGTTTTGCACCATCCATTTTAGTGATTTCCAATAAATCCTGAAGATATTTCTGTTGAGAAAGAGGTAACCCACTGCCATGGTTCTTGACTTTAATACTAAGAAAGAACTTCAAATCACCAAGATCTCACAGGTCAAACTCGTGAGACAGATGCTTAATGAATTGCTTAATCATGATGGAATTGCTGCCAGTGACAACATTGTCGTCCTCATAAACAATTAAATATAGAACATGTGATTCCTGACGAGTAAATAACAAGGATGAATTAGCAGTGGAGAGTTGAAAACTAGACTACAACAAAAAAGAGGTGAGACACTTGTACCAAGCCCTAGGAGCCTGCTTAAGACTATACAGAGATTTTGTCCACCTGCACACATAATCAGAATGATTAGGATCAACAAATCCTTGAGGTTGACGCATATAAACAACCTTATCAAGATTGCCATTAAGAAAGGCATTCGAAATATCCACTTGTTTAAGGTCCCATTGAAGTGAAACTACCAAAGACAAAAGCAATTAGATAGTAGTTGCCTTAACCACTGGAGAGAACGTAGTTGATTAGCCAATGCCCTCTTGTTGCATGTACCCTTTAGCAACAAGTTAGGCTTTGAGGCGTTCCACACTACCATCTGAATTCTTCTTGACTCTGTATACCCATTTGCTCCCAACAACGTTTGCTTGAGGGGGACATGGAACCAAGTCCTAAGTGCCATGTTTTAGTAAGGTAGTGATCTCTGAACTTATAGCCTTTCACCAGCCTGGATGTTTGCTAGCCTGTGTGAAAAAAGTTGGCTCCATCAGTGTTGCAAGTGTGGGAGACCGTGCTAAAACAATGGCTATATTAAGGACCTTTTTCTTTAGATTAGGCCTTAGCGTCATAGGATGTGATCTAGTAAGTGTTTGGATAGTGCTAGGATCTACGGTTACTGTGAGAAGAGGGGCGTCTGTTGCTGGAGAAATGGCAGTACTAGTATCTAAGGCGAAGGAAGATGAGTTAGCAGGATTGACATCTATTGGTGATGAAGATAAAGGAAATGATGAAGAGCTTGCCTCTCCCATATCGTCCTAAGGATAATAAGTTGTCTCAGGCTCCAGAGCAAACTCCAACAAGGAATTACCCTTATTAGTGGCTTCACGATACAAAAATCTGGATTCATCAATCTGCGCATATCTGCTAATATAAATTTATTAGTATTTGGATCAAAACAAATATAGCCATGATGATTGCTAGAAAAACCAAGAAAGACACATGCTGCAGATCGAAAAGAGAATTTATGAGAATTGTAGGGCCTAGAAAGCAATAAATTGTGCAGCTAAATATTTTAAAATTAGCATAATGAGGTTCCTTGAAAAAAAGCTTTCGAAAAGGAGACTGATTCTGAAGGACAGCCAAAGGAAGTCTATTAATAACATGAATTGCAATGGAGAAAGCATAAGACCAGAATCTCAAAGGAATCTTAACATGGGCTAAAAGAGCAAGTCCTGTGTCCACGACATGTCGAAATTTCCATTTTGTAGTCCTATTTTGTTCATGTGTATGGGCACATGCTATCCGATGATCAATACCACACTCTTTCAAAAAAGTGCTAACATTTCTGAATTCACCCTCCAGTCTATTTAGAATGCCTTAATCTTTTTACTGAATTGCAGTTCTATCATCACCTTAAACTGAACAAATGTTTGATAAACTTCACTTTTGAGTTTCAGAGGATACAACCATGTAAAACGAGAAAAAATCATCAACAAGGAGCAAGAAGTACTTGAATGCATTAAAAGAAACCATAGGAACTGGGCCCCAAACATCCGTATGAACAAGATCGAATTGTTCCTTTGACTATTTTCTTATTAAAGGTAAGGTGATTCTGCTAAGCTTTCCTAAGCAGTAGGAATCACATTTATTTATAAGAACATGTTTTATTGAGCAAGGTAATTTAAATTGCTTAACAACTGAACTAACAACACCATAGTGTGCATGTCCAAGCTGCGCATGCCAATCTTGCAAGCTAACTATGTCGCTGCAAATGCTTGTGGTTGTTGCTACTGCAAAGTCTAAATTTTCACTCCTGAAACCTTGTACACGCCATCTTCAATAGCCCTCATAACAATATTCTCTTAGTTGTCTTATCCTTTACAAGAAAATGAGAGTCATGTAACTTGAAGAAGCAAGCATTATCCTTATCCACTTTATTAATGGAAAGTAGTTGGTGTTGAATGGAAGGCACATGCAGAACATCTTTCAAAAGTAAGGATTTTGGCTTAACCAATAGAGAGGTTTGACCAACATGATGAATAGGGATACTTGCGTCATTAACTACAACTATTGTGTTAGATCCTGTGTATGCTTTAGAGATTCCCAGATTGGTTAAATCTAGTTTGATGTGATAAGTGGCAGCACTGTCAGCCAGCCAATCACTCTTACCAGCACCTTGCGAGATAGTAGCAACATTCGCAGAAGGTGTGACATAATTCTGGTCAAAGTGCTTCCTGCAAGTTTTTGCTTGATGATTGTTTAAAATATAAAATTGGCACGAATTAGGAAACCAACGCCTGTCGTTCTTGTTTTTCTTGAAATTGCTTCCTTTATTTTTATTGTTGTTTTTATGGAAACCACCATCATTTTGTTTTGAAGAAAAATTGTGCTATCTTGCTACATTTGCAATCATAGATCCTGGCTTCCTGGGGTTTTGCAGCAAAATTTCATGAGAAATTAGTCTACCAGACAGTTCAGAGAATGATACCTGTGATTTCTTGGCACTCAAAGCAGTAACAACTGGATGATAATCGATCGGTAACAATTGAAAGATGTTTGCATTGAATTCTGCTGCACTAATTGGAGATCCTACTGCTAGTTCATCAAATATCGATTTTGCTTCTAGGAGAAATTGCGCCATTGGTTTTTCTTTAGGGGTCAGATTTTGTACTGACATATGAAGTTGGACTTGTCTCGCGCTACACCCTGCACCAAAAGATTCTGCGAACGCTCGCCAAGTCTCTTCAGCAGTTTCAATCCCCATGACATATGACAAGGCCTCCTATGTTAAAGAGGACATTATCCAACTAAGTAATAGTTGGTCCTTTTGAAACCACTATATATAGTCAGGATTAGGCTCAAGGGAATTTGCGCTGGTTTGAACTAATGGTCGTGGTGCTGGAATGCCATCAATGTGACTGCTGAGATTATAGAAATTGATTATCGGTTTAAAATGTGTTTTCCAAGCTAATTAGTTTGTGGGATTGCGTTTAACATAAAAAGAAAGCTAAGCATGAGGAAGAGTTGCAGCAGGTTGAGGGATCAAAGAATTTGTATTGAAGTTTGAGGAGGAAGAAGTTGTTTTCGGTGAATCCATTTCTGTGCTCTGATACCATGTAAGATAAAAGAATAAATTGAGGATCAAGCTCATCATTAATTGATACACTATAATGAATATATATACAGATGGCATTAAATGAGAATCCACCTATTCTAGCTATTCTAACTAACAAGATAATACTGTGATCCTAAATTATTCTTATGATTTGATTGACTATGCTGTGATCATGATAGCTAAGATCAATCTCCTGGATTTTATCTAACAGAAACGATGTCACTTGTGGTTGAAAAAAATGATGTTTTTCTTTCCAATTAAAACCACAATCCTTAAGTTGTTTGAATATACCTACGAAATGATAATTTTGTAGGTAAATTACTGATGAAAAAAATGATTTCATATGTAATTTCCCTACGGATTGTTGCCTTTATAGGTAAATTAGTTACGGAATGGTCTTTTTGTAGTTAAATTCCCTACAAAAACATCCCTCTATAGTAATTTACCTACAAAACTCTATTTTTATCAGGAAATTCTCCAAAAAAAATATTTGTGTAAGTAAGTTACCTATGAAACTTTTTTTTGTGGGTAAATTTTGTAAGTAATTTTTACCGAGAACCATTGGCACCTATTTTTACGTCGACTTTCACTATTTTGTCGCTAAATTCTATCGACAAAGTTTGGTCTCCTCCTTTACTGACATATTTTTTTGTCGCAAATTCCCAGTTTTCTCAACAAATTTACCTATGAAAAGCAATTTTCGTCGCTAATTTACTACGAATTTTTTTTGTTGGTAATTTTTCTTCGGTAATTTGCAATTTTCTTATAGTGACACTAAAAGAAATATATAGATATTAACATATGTATTAATTTCATCTTATTCATCACCTTTCTGAAAAAACTGAAAAATAGGTCACAATTATTCCAAAACAACTATACTTATAAATAGGTTGATATGTCTAAAGAATTCAATTATTACATAAAGTACAATAGTACCAACTTGAGTATCATATGATCAAACATTTATCCAGATTAAGAGATCAAGAAAGCTTTTGACAGTAAATACAGACTCATTTAAAGTGTTACTTGCATGTTGATACCAACACATCTTCTCCTTACCGAAGGATTAGATCAGGGACATAAATATTACACTATGGTCTAACTGACTAAAAATGGCTAGGTTAAGCAACAATAGAAAAAGAGTAAGCATCTCTAATAAAGCAAATCAACAACTAATGGTACATAACCTTACTAAAAAAGAAACTACATAACCTTACTAAAAAAGAAACTAAGTAAATCATTGATAACTGCAATCCCTCTTCCCCATCCATTGAATGATAGGAATGTATCTTTAACTTGGTTTCCTTTCTCAATAGAGAAAAGCCTCTTACACATTGTTGGTTCTTTTGAAGTAGCTTGATCTCCATAGGAATGATTATGCCAAATTTTGCATAACAATTTGAATCACTCATTCAAATAAGAGAAAGTCATAAATTCAATATGATATGCATAATTCTAATGCTTGATAGATTTTTAAGAACTTACTGAAATTATCTCCTAACTTTGTCGGTGCTGATAGTGAACGACTCCAGAATGGGCAATGGATTTAATTTTGGAACCTCATTCAAGTAGTTTAGAGGAACTAGAAGCATTTTCTACCAGTGCAGTCTTTTTCCATTAAAATAAACAGAAGATAAAATTCCTTGTAAAAACCATGATCTAAAGGACCAATTGAAACATGTTCTATCGAGCCACACGACAAACCATCTAAAGAAACTATAAGAAATTGAGAAGAATAATTTCAAGCATAAACTAACAATCAAAGTTCTTAGGACTCATCCTATACATAACCAATTCTTGTATAGTCAAAAGGAAAAAAGAAAGTAAGAGTTGGCTACCTTCTTGTCAAATAGGTACGATCCATAATTTACACGACCCATATTTTCAACCTATAATAAATAATAACTCACTAATGAGGTGCAACGAGGAACAAATGTTAAGCTTGAAATGCTAATGTGTAATTTTCAAGGGTGAATATTGGAAAAAGAAAAAGTTGATAGACGACTTCATTTGTATTGACATTTATTGGAACCAATATCTGATAAAATTTAAAGCTTTAATTTAGAACCTCTGATATTTTCCTTTAAGTGTGTCATTCATAAATGATTCCAAATACGTTATTCTAATTTAGAAAGAAAACACTATATAGTTTAGACAAAGATGACATTTCAGCTCAACCAAAGCAATGCTCAAATCTTCAAACGCATGCATATATAAGAAAATGATTTCAGGGCAATGGAATTTACTTCTACAATATTTACAAGCAAACACATTTTTTTCAGAAGAACTAACAATCAATCCAGAAACTTATAAGAGGATGTATATATACCAAAAGAAATAGGTTGATATTGGAGGCACATTTTATATTAGGAAGATGATATTTCTTATTTGACCACCTTTCAATTATACCAACATATTTTGGCCGTCCGCTATTATCTTTATAAGTGCACCTTTCAAAAACTTGAGCTCTGTCATGCACCTGCTAGATCCAATATCATACTTTCTATAATTGTTTCAACCATCAAGGAATAAAATTAGAGATTAAACTTTCGCATTTAAGACCATTTAACACAAGAGACTGCTATTGCTTTGCTCTTAATCCTACAACATAGTTCAAGTTATGAAAGCTCTTAATAAAGCCATAAAATAAATAAACTTGTGTATAAATCAAACCTCTAGTATGTATAAAGTACTTCCATCTTTCTTTGTAGCATATTAAAAAACATACACAAGAAATCCAAACATCTCTATATGGGAAAACCAAAACTTATTAAGCAATTTTGTGTTACAATTGACAGTTATAGACCTTTATATGTAACAGTAATGATAGGCAGTTGTCCTAGATTCTCCATTGAGACTGGATTTTTAGATTTAACCAAAAAGATGAACACATGATAAAGTTATTCATAGGCTAAATCTGAGACATATCTTTCATTATCATCCACTTCTAGGAAATAAACAAAAAAAAACGTATTCAATATCCGAAAGTACTCAATCCCTAAGTGATATAATGTTGAAATCTAATTAGTGCTACATCACGATTAAAACCTGAATCTAAACCTCTAAACACGAAATTCCCAACTTCAAAATTAATACGGACAGTTGAGAACCTCTTAAACTCATTTAAAAAAAAAGCAAACTATATGAGGAAGATGGAAGTGGGGATAAAAAAAATATAGGAATTGTTGAGAGGCCTCGATTTGAAGTCGAATGAATCAAAATAGTCTAAGGGATAGCGAGAAAGAATTGTAAGGTGGTAGCTTACGAGGGCCTCCATGATTGTGGGATTGAAGAAAGCTTCCTCGCTAGGGAATTGGGAGAGTGGAGACTGACTGGGAGACAAGACGTGATGAGTGAAGAACAGAAGAAGAACTAATGTCTGGAAATTGAATAAAAACAAAATGATGTCATTTGCTTCCTCTATAACTCTGTTTTGATTGAAGCAAAATGATATCATTTTAATGTTATTGGTCCTTGAGCCAAGGTGGGTTCAAGCTCAGGGGCCCACTCGGGCCCTGATAACCAATCCCAAGGTTCAGTCAACCCACATATTTTACCAACCTTATCTAGGTGTGTGTGATTAAAAATCCAAATCAAAAGATGACATTAACCCATTAAGGTAATCACTAGAAGAAAACAACACAATTTACGACGTTTAAAAAATGTCACAAAATCTCAAAAAACATCACAGAATACAATTTGTGATGTTTTAAAAATTTTCACAACTAACGTCGCCAAATGTGGTATAAGCAAAAGGTTTCTACGACGTTTCCTATAAAATGCACGAAGAAAATGGACATTCCTCAACGTTTTTAAAAATGACACTGAAATATTGGTCGTTTTGTGACATTTTTTTGAAACGTCACGGAAAGTCACATTTCACATTGTTTTTAAGATGTTGCGGAATGCTTTTTGTGACCTTTATACAAAAACGTCACAGATAGTATTATTTTTTAATTATTATTTTTCCAATTTTTGAAAATCATTTTAATTTAATAATTTTTAAATTTTAATAATTATGTTTTAAAATACAAATTTTTTAAAATCTTATTTGCTTAATAACTATTCAATATTATTTAGTATATCAAAATGTTATACCAAAATTAAATTCCAACTTCATAAAGTATGGTGAGCCTTTGCTTTTTTATAACTAAACTATTGCTTAAATTTTGTTGGATCACAGAGACATAAGGTTATGTTAATTGTAGCAAGACCAAACAAAATGTTGAAACAAGAAGGTTACAACATCCAAACAGTTAACTTTGAAACAATTACACAAACTAGGAATTAAGATCCAAACACAGAATCCATTTTGATTCCTTATTCCATAATAATAATTGTATAAGAATGCAATCATTACAACTAAGAAAATGTTGTCAATTGCCACAACCATCATTCCCAAATTCTACCTTATTATCTTGGATGTCATAAAGTACACTTAAGCTTCGTTGTTAAGTTTAACTCTATCTTTGTACAAGCAGTATGTCAATTCTCCAGTTCCGATAAAGAGTTAAAAAGGTTCAACCTTCTCAAGATCTAAGAGTCTCCACTTTGCATTAGTTTTTTTATTTGCTTTGCACGTTTCTTTTTATGACTGCATAGCAATAGTTGCATCATTATTAGCAAGAATGAAATTTTTTAACAAAATCACTTTAAAAAGACGCATAATCAATTAACAGTCCAAAAGATGAGTGGCATCAGAATTAGAAAGCACAGTACAATTGCTAAAACTAAGCCTAGAAAATATTTTAGCACATTTGAATTTAAATTTCAGTAGTTGGCCAAAAATTGACCAACGAATAAAAGGTATAGCTTATGCTAAATTCAACCTTAATCAAAAACTAGTAAATAGAAGGTATAATGTACTTACGTGTCCTTAGTATTGATATCCATAAACTCATGACAGTAAAAGAGAAAATCAAGGCCATGTTTGATGCTTTAGCTTTCGAAGCATTTTTTAAAACATATATAAGTCAAAAAGGAAACAATTCTATGCCTAACAACCATATGAAAAGTTTTCAAATAATTGTACTTAATATAGTTACACTGCAACCACAAGAAGAGGTTGAATAGCTTGAAAAAAATTTCCATCTGTTTGATATAGTTTTACCAATTCAAGTTATGTTTTTAACCTTATGATCAATTTGACCTGGATTCTGGAATTCTAATGTTTTTCACATCATTGCATTTTTTAAAAATTGAGTTCCACACACAATGCATGAATAAAATTGAGAAAAAATGCATATTTCAAATAGTTGAAAGCATCAATCAATCTGATATTAAGAATTAGAAAAGTAACTAGCTATTTACTAAAGAGGAAAATGTAAAACATCTATAGGTACTTAAGGAATCCATGTATGAATTACCATTTGGCTGATGTAGAGCTGAGATGTAAATTCCTTCAGTTTGATTAACAGTAGATAATTTCATGCCTATTAAGTACTCAATAAGAGCGTAAAACGGGCAGTTGGAAGAATAAGTATTATTTTTAGCACCACCTATACCTGAAAAGCATGAAACCTTTTATATGTACTTGCCATATGAGAATATGGAGAACATGACAACTTAAACCTACCTGATACATCAACAATTCCCATACAGGATTCTGGCTGCAAAATCAAACTAAAATAGTCAGAGATGAGAAGTAGGAAGTTCAAACTTTTTGCTCTAAAACCATTAGATCTTGACATATACTTGCTGATCTTTGCAAAGATCCTTATGGAAAAAAATTATAATTAAAAAAATGAGAATAAAAGGAATTATGATATTAAATTATCTATCAAAGGTCGTAATATGCTTACTCTTTTGGTTCTCTTCAGTTAACAAGTTTTGGCACTCTGTACATCGTTCATCATTGTTGCATCTGCAAGCAAAGTGAATCACATTAAGTTATGGGCTCCTGCTAATAAGGTGAGTTAAAATTTGCATTAATGATAAGGTCAATCCATAAAGGAAATCCAGAATGCATGCCTGACTGAAGCAACTTCACTTCTCAGATCATTCAGTTTTGCACACAACCTGTCATTTTTGTCTCTCAAGTGTTGTATCAGCTCTTCTATAGTTGCAACTGAATGATATATATACAATTACACTTACAAATAGATAACTAACTTGGGTTATATCCATACAATCTGCACCAGAAAAGGGCTTTTGAAGTTAATTTCTCATATTGCTACAACAAGACTTTTGGTTGGGATGAAAAAATGAGCTTACCAGAGATATAATTCAAAAACTTGACTTCTTGATCTTCATTAATCTCATCCAACTCGGAGAACTTCTTTTTCTGAAAAGTCAAGGTAGCAACCATTAATTAAGACAACATTGTGTAACAGAGACATGTGTATCCTAAGACTTATTTGCTTCTTAGACATTATCGAATGAATGAGAGATCTTAAGAGCATTGTACTTATTGTAGAGATTGGCGTACAGAGCCCCCATCTATAATTGTAAAGCAGAAAAACATGAGATAATTTTAACGCAAATTAGAAAACCCTAGCTCTTCTAATTCCATACAAATATTGTCTAATAACATTACAAGCATCCCTTCACCGATAGTTAGGATCCTAAACCGAAGCCAATATTGTCAATAAAAAGAATTACTTAGGGTTTCAGATTGGATAGGCTAATCATAGAATATCCTAAACAAAGGATTACATATATATAAAACCCAAACAAGCACAAATACTATAATTGAGATTAAGAAAAGGAAATCTTTCAAGATTTTGATTAAGGTTTTTACCTAGAGATATAGCAATACATGCACCTGAACCTAGGAATAAAGGTCAGTTAAAGTAAATAGAAGCCAGAGAAGCGACTCTGACAGGGTCAACCGATGTAGGAGAGCTGAAGAGGTGGTGGAGACGGAAAAATAAAATGGAGACAAAAGCTAAAACAGGAAGAACAAACTATGTGAATAATGGTTTTGAGAAGAAAATGTTACTTTTAAATAGCCAACAACGACATTTTATTCAACAAAACGTCGCAGTTTCTATTTTGTGACGTTTTAATTAAAAAAACGTCACAAAAAGTGTTCAAATCCGAGACGTTTCCATAAAATGTCATGGAAAATTCGAACTTTTCGTCATATTTTTTAAACGTCACCAAAAATCTTCACATTCAGCGACGTTTTATCAATAAATATTACGGATTGTGTTGTTTTCTTGTAGTGAATAGAACAAAAGAAAGATAAAAAGACGATGGAACTTTTGTGGAGGAGATTGGGAGGGTAGAGAGAAGAGAAGAGTGGGACGAAAGATATGTATTAAGGGCTCGCACTACCACACCTTGGTGGGCTTTGTCTAAGGGGAGCTCAAAAAAGCGACTAACGCCTTTGGATGACGACCGACTACTGGAAAAGTTGACGTCAGAATCGCAAGGAAATTGGAGATGGTGATGATCTAGCCTGAGTTGTGGGTTCATCGACTCGATGGGTCACCGCCAGCTTGAAGATGATGTCGCACCTTGGTGGGCTCTGACATTTATGTTTTTTTTTTCACTTAAAAATGTATGTGTATAATGTGATGTTAATTAGTTTATGCTTACATGACATAATATAATATAGAACTATAGCAACAATTTCAAATTTTGCATATATAAGATTTTATTGCAACCTTGTTTTAATTTTGTTGCTTTTTTATATATAAGCAAATTATTTTTTCGTTGCTTTTTAATACTATTAAATGCAACACTTTTAAAATTGTTGCGGTAGCATTTTAAAATTGTTGCAAACATGTCTTTCCCTAAAGTACGTTTTGTTGTAGTGAAATTACAACTAACCAATTAGTTGTAGACTATAAATCATCAATAACATAAAATTATAATTACAATTGACAAGCATATATATATTAATTCAAGACGTCAAAGGTGGGAGAAGGGATTGAAATTGCGTGACATTGACTGCCAGTGATCAGGGCTCATGCTCACTACGTGATCAGTGTCCGGTCTCTAATAAACGCCAAGTCCACCCTATCAAAGCTGGATCATCATTGTTTTGAACATTCAGGGAAACTCCTTTTGTCACAATCTTAACGACATGCTTTAGATCTTGCAGGAATTCCCTTCAATATCTCCTTTTTTTTTCGTTTTAGAATCAGATTTTCCAACTGTCAGTTCACTCTTATTCAAAAAGGATCAGTTGAATTGTTTTTCAGATATTGACTCAACACTGTATGAGGCATAGAGATGCAGGAAGCTGCTAATTATAGAGCAGGTCAAGTACTTGGGAAATTGATAAGCTTCCTGAGAAAGTGTATCATACGCATTGTTTCCGTTGGTCCAATTCCAAATCACATTGCTGTAATTATGGATGGGAATCGAAGATTTGCGAAGAAGTGGAATTTGGTCGGAGGGGATGGTCATAGGTTTGGGCTATTGGCACTTATGTCTATGCTCAAATATTGCTACGAGTTCGGCGTGGAATACATGACAATATATGCCTTCAGCTTAGAAAATTTCAAGCGGAAACCTGAAGAAGTTAAATACTTGATGGATTTGTTTCAAGAACAGATTGAGTGGTTCTTGAAAGAAGAAAGCATTGTGGATCGGTATGGGCTCAGAGTTTACTTTTTAGGGGATCTAAAACTCCTACCTGAAACTGTGAGGTTGGCTATGAAGAGGGCCATGGAGGCCACCGCTAACAACTCCAATCTGGTCTTATCAATCTGCTTTGCGTACAGTTCGACAAATGAGATTGCACATGCTGTAGGAGAGTCGATTCAGGAAAGACGGAGAGAAATTAATCACCAAAGGCAAGTGAATTATGAGGATGAAAATGACGTGTTTGTGACAGTTACAGACATTGAGAAGCATATGTATTTAGTGGTTGCACCTGATCCCGACATCATAATTCGTAGCTCTGGCGAGAACAGGTTGAGTAACTTTCTGCTTTGGCAGAGTGCCTATTCTTACTTGTATTCTCCTTCTGTGCTATGGCCAGAGATTGGTTTCCGACATCTTTTGTGGGCAATCCTCAATTTTCAGCGGACCAAAAGTTATCTGGACAAGGGGGAGAAGCAACTCTAGTCATCCTCCTGGACATTCGTTTTTTGTTTTATTTTATTCAATATAACTGTCTGTTCAAACATTAGTATTTGCTACTGCCAACAAGGGACCTCTATGATTATTCCCACATACAACATAAACATCGGATGTGTCATTTTCTGTTAACGAGTCTGTTACATGTATAATATGACGTTCTAAATAATACGAAGCTCATTATTTGTACAAGGGGGAGAAACACTTCCAGTCATTATCTAGACAAGGGGAGAAACACTTCTAATCATATTATTTTAAACATAAAAAAATTATAACTCACTAAAAAAAATTGGAGTCTAGCGACGGAATAAGAAGGTCTTCTACCGGTAAGCTAAGCTAGTGACGGAATTTACCGACGAAATAAGTCGTCGAAGAAATGACCGTAGGTAATAATTGGCAATGGAGTACAAATTTTCCATCGCAAATTTACCAATGTCCAGCTCTTGCTCCATCGCTATATTTAGTGATGGTAATTTTTGTACTTTTGGTAAATTTAGCGACGGAATATTTGTTTCGGTCGGTAAATTTAGCGACGGACAAATTGTTTCCGTCGGTAACCTTACCTACGGACACCACAATCCGTCAGTGAATTCACTACTAACTTTACCTACGGATATTGACAGGCGTTGGTAATTTACTGCATTTTACCGATGGAGTTTGATTATCCGTCGATAAATTCACTGCAATTTATTGACGGATTTTGTTTTTTCGTAAATTTACTGATATTGTTCTTTTTAATTTCCTCTGCATTTAATTTTATTATTTATATTGTTATCAATTATCTATTGATAATATTTTGATTTGTTTCTCCATTTAATTTGTTAAAAACAGAAAATTGATTGATAATATAAAGTAAAAATTATCTTAATTGATAATAAAAAAATTATTATCTACAACAAAAAGTATTTAATTAATACAAAATGACTACAACTACGTTATTCATTTGGTGAATGCGGATGCTCTGAATATTGCGATGAGGTGTTGCCTTTCCCCTTCAACTCATCCATCTCATTATGAAGTTAGACTATGTACTTTATTGACTGTTTCAACTAAGTTGTCAGTGTCTGTACTGTGCTCTGAAGCTCATAAACTTCATTGGATGCGAACCACCTACTAGATATTGTTGTACTAGATGTGGAGGATTGCGAATAACATAAGTTTGCAAATGAACCTAAGCCGACAATCTTTCCACGACGATCCCTACCACCCACTACATGAAAATAGGTTTGACTTTCATCAATATTTTCAGACTATTGAGACTATCGTTTAATACCTTCTTGTATTTGGCCCTATTATAAAGCAATGTTTATGTTAATAAGTGATAATTAATAACCATTAATATTAAAACATAAATTTCACATACATTTAGTTCTTTACATCTGGTCTTGATGAAGGTCACACCTTCATGCTTCTTAGTATAACTGTGCAAAAAAAGCTAACAGGATGTAGGCCTCTTGTCCATAGACTTGTCCTGCATCATAATAAAATGCTATAAGTGAACTACAATTTACAAAAATTTTGACAAAATTTTCTCTATTTTTATGATATTTATCTCCTGTTGAATAAAAAAAGTAACTCAACAATACAGCCATATATGGCTTCAGACATTTATAACAAATTTTTTTCTATTTTTATGATATTTATCCCCTGTTAAATAAAGAAAGTAACTCAACAAAACAATCATATATGGCTCCAGATATTTATAACATAATCATTCTCCATAATACACATATTTTCATTCCAAATTTCACACATCAAATTAAATTGAAAAACATCAAAGTAAAGAATAGAATATAAGTTCATTCCAAATTTCACACATCAAATTAAATTGAAAAACATCAAAGTAAAAAAATAGAATACAAGTGTAAAGTGTAGATACTTACAAGTCTCTCTGCATGCTCGTGGTGGCTAATAGATCCTCCAGTGTATACTAGAAGACTCCCTTCCCCCAGTCCTCCATGTTTGTTGGTAGAATTACGCTACAAAATGGGCATTGCCTTGGGTGATGTCCAATATTGTTGCCAAAGACTTCATATTTCTTCAGAAATATAAGGAGGTCGTATACTAGTTTTGTGTATCGCATCAACAAAGTCTCTACAATGTGTACGTGCTTGTCTCTCCTAGACTTTATAAATAATTGTGTCAAATTCAGAATCCCAAAAAAAGTCTTTATGAAAGAAAGGAAAAACATACAAGAAGTACTTATAACCCATAATATGTATCTAATTAATGTATAAAATTAATTATAAAAAAATAAAAATATATTTTCTGTACCTCAAACTCCTAATAATAAAAATCCTTTATCATATGAGAGATATTCTTCCATATATAACCCTCAAGATTAATCTTCTCCTTGAATATGAATGTCATGTTTCTTAAGCACGGTTCAGAAAGAATCAACCTAATATAAAAACAATTTTATATCATTTTTAAATTTAAACCTACAACCTAATTATAAACATATGACGTTTTATGTATTTTCACTTACAGATTGTTGACAATTGTGATGTAAGTTCTTCAATTAACTCCCTTAGCTCCAAGATGGAGGCCGCCTCTTTCATCCTCATCGTTGACCCCTGATATCTCTATCAGAATAAGGGAGGTGGATGGTGTAGTAGTAGGTACAGAAGGTTATGCCTCATCTGCAAGTGTAGTAGCTGGAGGTATAGCATCTGATTCTATTGCAGCTACAGAATGTAATGCTTCACCTGGAAAGTAACTAGCTCCAAATTGTGATCTGAACCTTGGTCGCATTATATCCTGTTTTCTCTTTGGTAATATATTTTAACCTGAAATTCATATTTTATTGAATATTCCAGAAATATAACAATTTTAATTCAATATATAACATTATATTGTTGATTCAATGATTGATTTATTGAATATAATATTCTATTATAAACATAAACTAATTGCTATCAACATTTAATTGTAAATCAAAATCATTATCATATTTTTTTTCTAAAGAATTAGAATCAAATTCAGGCGCCTCTTTAGATCTCTTGCCCTCCTCATCCTTTCAAGATGAAATTTTAACATATTCATTATTTAGATCGATCAAAGGTTCATGTTAGAATATATTTTATATATTCTTTGCAATGTTATGAATACCGTACCGGGTTCGGTACCGGATTGAGCTCTAGAACGGAACTGTACCGGTACCGTTTCAAAGAATTTTTTAAATTTATAAAATAGTCCCTAAAATTTTTAAAAATTGCAAAATGATCCTTTAGTATAATATACAGTTGTACTGTATACTTTACTACTTTACTGTTCACATCAACCATATTTTCAAACATCTTAATAATAAATAATAATGACAACAAATATTTCAAAATAACAATAATTTTTTAATATTTCAATAACTACTAATACTCAAATAGGCAAATTCTATCATTAACTACAATCAAATTATTATTAATTTCTAATTCCATAATTTTATACTTAACTAATTATTGACCTAAATTCAATAATCAAATATTAAAAATAAATTACCATTTAACAAATATTAAGAATGTGTCAATTAATGATTTAAGCTTTTTCAATTTTAC
>JANZLC010000004.1:13436516-13447477 GCA_026413385.1 Erythroxylum gracilipes
AAAATCGGGTTACGACGAAATAGGACTAAGATCAGAATAAGGATAAGAATCTGATTTCATAATTGAGGTTTATAGAAGGATATTTTGAATGGTTTTAAAATGAATAAGATGGAAAAAAAAAATTATATCGGAATTTTTCAGATTAGTCAAGTTTCCAACGCGATTTCAGATTAAGTAGTTGGGTTCCGGAAACGGGATCCAACACTTCCTTCTTGTAAGGTTAGGCATTAATCAGTCCGATGGCTTGTATTTACACATATTTCACATGTCTTTACCTATGCCTATTCGACAACAGTTTGTCTAACAAAAGACATTAGCTCATCTAAACGATGTTCAATAGATGAAGTATTTACCTAATTTACCTAGTGAACATCGTTGTGGTTGCCAAATTGTTGGGTGTTTACAGTCATGCGCTTAATTAACGTTTTTCGATGGGAGTGTTTTCACATAGTGGCTCACCATTCGCTGCATCGACCAAGCTTCTTTTCATAGGTAACAATCCTTTGTAGAAGTATGGATGAGGAGTTGTTTTGATATGTTATGATGGGGAAAGCTGGCACACAACTTCTTGAAGCTCTCTTAATACTCATAAAAGAACTCTTTATTGTATTGCTTTATCCTGTGTATCTCTTTTCTCATGCTAGCGGTCTTCGATGCTAGAAAATATATCTCCAAAAATAGCTTCTTCATTTCAATCCATGTGTTCATGCTCCCTACGGGCAAATTAAATGGCCAGTCTTTTGCTGCTTCTTTCAGTGAGAATAGGAAAGCCCTTAATATGATCTGCTCGTCTGTCACCTCTGAAGGTTTCATACTCAAACATACCACATTAAGTTCTTTGAGATGCTTGTGTGCGTCCTCACCTGTAAGTGTATGAAATTTAGGCCATAGATGGATTATTCCAGACTTAAGTTCAAAAGTTCCATGTTTAGCAAAATTAAGACAAGTAATGCATAACAGTCTATAAGTTAAGTCTATTGCAATGAACTCTGTAAATGTTCTCAAATTGGCCATTGTTTCTTCAAAGTTCTTGTTGTACTTCTGGAGTTGTTTCAGTTTCCCTTTGCAACCTTTTTAGCATCCTTTCAATCTCTAGATCAAATTGAATAAGTTCTTTATAGGGAGATCTTATCACTGCTGTACACCAACACTAGCAAAGATGAAAAGATTATTATAAACAAATTTATATACAAAAAAATGATTGAAATCAAATGCAAAAACTAAAGTACCACACTCCCCGAAGGATATGGAAGGAGTTTTGGTTATATGCAATTAAGAAAATAAAGTAAAATTGAACTATTGAAAGCAATTTAAATCAAATAGTGAGAAAAATGATAAAATTGATGAATGAGTTTGGTATCCGATTCTTGGTTCAATCTTAGCGTACATACAAATAAGAAAAATTAATTGCGTGCACACAAATAAGCAAAATTAATTGTCTTGTTGTTCTTATAACTTTCTTAGAAACTATTAATTGCATGTTAACTATAAGCCTTGTTAACCCCGATTTTTCCTAAGAATGTGTTTAATCAAAATAAACTCTTTAATTAAACTTAACTACCAAACAATCTAGAATCAGCTGTCTAGATTTAGTAAGGCAATTGAATTATGAGCTAGGAAAATAGAATAATCTAGGCAACAACCACACAAACTTGGTTCATTTAACCTATGCTGTATTATCACTAATGATTTATCACCATTAGTTTACCATGAATGAATAAAAAATTACAACTATTACGTATTGTATTATATATTCTGGAAATGGGTTCATATATAAATAATCTATTGAGAACAAGAATACTAATCATTCATACATGAATACTCAAAAGATTTAGCTAAGAATATCATAAACAATTTCTAGAGAGAGAGAATCAACAATACAAGATGTAACTACACCCAAATGTGTTCTTCAGCTTTAATTTCCCCTACGAACTAGAAGAAAGAAGGCTATTTCTCCATGGATCTCAAAGATGTAAGAGTTCTTCCCCCTATCGTGTTCCAAAAATGATTCATCCTATGTTTGGCTACTCAAATGTTTATTTATATTAAAAATTAGGTTTCTGGATGTATCCAACCGTTCATCAAAAAAGTGCCATATTCGAATTTATACAAAACAATGTAAGTATATACACGACTGTCTATCTTGCAATCATGTTGAATTCTTTATTTTCTTGCATTTTCTTGTCCCATCTTCACGCTAATCCATCTCCTTCTTGTTCCACAAAGACAAATGAGTTTGAACATCAAGAGGATGACTCAAAGAATGTGCTTTTAACCCATTTTAGTTCTTGTTCTTCCAACTTGTACCTAATACCAAATATGAACCAAATGAGTATCTTTAGCATTTCATAACATTAATCACCAAGTGTTATAGAATAAATATATAATCAATTAAGCACACATCAAGTCCTTTTTTTTAAGTAGATAATTACTTATCATTTATATGCTAAACAATCTTCATATTTATTGGTCTTCTCATCTAGTACTCCTTAAGAAAATTTCCAGGAATATTAAGAAAATTCTTAGGAACTTTATATAGACAGGTGAATTATAAAATAATTCTTATGCAAAGATTGATTAAAAGGATGTTTTTCTTCCAAAGAATGAAGGAGGTTTAAATAATCTTTCAATTAATAAATAAAATGATGCTTATAAAGAGATTATAGAGAATTCTTTCTAATAAAATAATCTCTATTGGTTAAATGGGTATATGAGCACTATCTATAGGATAAGAACTTTTGGAATTTGAAACCTAGTTATGACTCTTCGTGGATAGTGCTTTAACTTCTTAAACTAAGGGATAATTTGTAGAGTGAAATCAAAGTTGAGATAGGAAATAGAGAAAATACTTAGTTATTGTTTCATAATTAGAGTGTTTTAATGCATTTATACATCCTTAACTATTAAGATTTGAGTCTTTGATTCTTTCAAAAGACCAAACTCAAGGTACTGATCAATGTTAATGAGTGGTGCTACAATTCTAGAAGTAGCACTCCCACCTTAAGAAGCCTCCCTTCCTACAATCCCAATTCAAGTAGAGATGATAGAGCCACTTAGAAGAGGCACTCTTTTGAGAAATTTACAAATAGTTTTGTAAAGATATAATTTGACTTCATCCTCCTAAGATTATTTGGTTTTGACTAGTTTGGTCTAAATATATTCCTCCAAAGGTCGCTTTTATTTTTAGTTAGCATTGAAGAACAAGCTTCGCATTATGGATAGGATTAAGGGACCCTTAATCTAACTTGCAAGCTTTGTTATGAGGAATCTGAAACTTCAATCATCACATATTTAATTGCTCTTTTATAAGTGCCCTTTGGCTATGCATTTAACTACTATGCAACCATTACTACATTGAAACAAAACGGGAAAGAGTTATTGACCATCTCTCTACATATGATCATACCATCTTTTAGATGGCTTGTGGTTGCACCATTTGTTCAATTTTGTAGGAAAAATTCCTCAAGAATTCATAAATAAATGTTAAGGAGCATATGAAGCAATTTAGAGAAACATTGTATAAATAAGGGAACTGATATTGATCAAAGGCAAAGGGCTTGACATGTCCTTTAGAATTAGTAATAAATGGAATATTTAAAGCTATCTGAATCATTTTATTGTATTATTCACCTTACATAGTCCTTGTACCCCTCTTTAGGCTTTTGGTTTTTAGTTGGTTACTAATGTTTGAACTTTTCAATTGGTTACTAATGCTTGAGCTTTTCAAGTTCTAGAAAATCCATTTGTATGTTGCTTACGTTTTAGGTCTTATTGTGGTCATTAAGCCTTCAACTCTTGTGAGACTAAAGTTTCTACCTTTAAAAATATATTAATTATTCAAATTCCAAGAGTAGTTATTAGGTTTTTATTTAACTTGTTCCAATCATATGATTAGAATTAAGAATAAATTGGTAAACATCTTAGAATATGAAGAACATGAGTTATGGTAATGATTAATAATTTCAAACTTCCTACATATATTAGCTAAATAATTATTACGTCTCTTTATAGTACTTATCATTAACAATTACATAATGTATATAATGTTTATAAGTTAGAAAAATTTTCTATCTATAATATAACTTGTTTTCAAGAAATCAAATGTGATTAAATCATGGTCCAACAATTTTTTTTACAATTTTTTGACCAAATCTCTTTAATTGAATAGATTAAAAAAATAAAGGCCTAAAACATACATGATTCGAAATGATATAAAACTTTTCTTTTCGAACTATTAACCACATATTGTTGACGTGTTCAACCTCTAATAATACCCACAAAGTAGATAAAAAGAACAAAAACAAATTTGAGAGAAAAAGATAAAAGTGCTAGCTTCCTTCTGTGATTTTCCTATTAATAGGAAAAGCCTATGGTTTCTTTCCAATTAAAACCAAACTTCTATTTATAATTAAAGACTAACTATAACTCTAACTATAATTACAAATTCATTTTAATAAAATCAAATATATTATAATTGATTTTTAAAGTTTCTTAAACTTCATAATTAAGTAAAACTTTATTTAATTTAATTTTTCTTTTAAAATGCTCTTTGTGTGACATATTAGGTTATTAATATGTTAGTGATGATTATAATTTTAATTCATAAATTGAGTTAGATAAATTATTTTACCTTACCTAATTAAATAATTTATAATCATAAATTAAAATTAATATCTACCAATATGTCATAACTTCCCAAGAATTAAAAATGTCAAAGTGGTTTGACTTAACCTATCTACATATAATTATATGCATAATTTAATATTTTCTTCATCCAGTGTTCCAATTTAACATAGACTATGGAATTAATGTCTACTCTATCTAAATCTAATCACGCTTATTCTTACTAAATAGTAATTAATTTATAGGTTGATATTCAAAAATACCTTTTTAGACCTCAATTTACTCTAGTTAGATAATTCCTTAAATCACCACTAATTAATAATAGTAAAACATTATACTTAATTATGACGACGTATTTAAGTATCTCTATATAATTAATACTAGATAAGATAGTTCATTTAAGGTATGCCATACTTGTTTGAGGAATATGAATTATTTAAAAATTAAGGTAATGATCAACAAATCGCTAATTAAAGATCTTCTCTAATTGGATGTTCCAGGTATCATTGCTAGTCTTAAAAGGATAGCTATAAGGGAGTGAATCATAACTTTTAAAGTTCAAATCTAATCAAAATTACTTGTTATATGTCATATTGTAAATATATGTTAAGACTATAGTTATGGCTAGAGTCAAACTTAAAGTTTAGCCTTTTTAATTATGTGTAGTTATGTTTTACCTAATATAAATAGGATAAGTGAGAGACCGGTGTTCACATATTCCATAAATTCTAAACACTACAATTCTATATGGTACCAGAGTGTGTTCGATCCTAATATAATCCTTGATGGTCTCTCCTCTTATTGTGCTTTTTATTAGCAACTGTTAGAATATATTTTATATATTCTTTCTTTGGTTTTGGCTTTTTTAAATTGGACATATAAAAGATGGAGTTTGTGTTTTATTAGAAGTCCATGTATTTATTGCCTCCTTATTTGATTTTAAAAAGGAATACATGTGATAAGGATGAAATCCTAGTTTCGGTAGAATTTAAATTCTTGAAGATTTCTCATACATGTGTGTATCTTCTTATTATGGAATGTGTCCAACTGTACATTAATGTGAAACATCTGGCAGCAAGGTAATTATTACGTAGATGTGGATTTGGGGTCAAGTGAGGTTGGACTGAATCTTTGAGAATCCAAGTTTGACTAGGATTCTTAGAAAATATAGTATTTTACGTTCTTGATTGTGTATCACGTGATTTTGGGCAGGCAATGTGTGTGCTGGTTGTGTAATTTTTGGAGTTATCGTGAAAGGTAAAAAGTGGTCTTTGTGACTGGGTATATGCGTTGATCTTTTTGTGAAAAATTGTAAAAACCTAGTTGCTGCGTTGTTTGGTTTTTATCTTTTGATTGAGTTGGTTTCGTGGGGCTTTTGGAGCAGTATTGTCATACTTTTATTATCTCCAACAAGCAGTCCAAAGGTTATGTGCAGTTGCTAATTTTGTTGGGTTCTAAATTGATGTCTGCAGCACTATGAAGTCTTCGTCACAGATGAGTACACATAAAATTGGTGCTATGACTTGGTTGTTTTGGTGAAAATTTTTAGATCTGAAATTGTTGCATTCTTGTTTTATTTGTCTTTGTTTTTGAGTAGAAATAGCTAGGAAAATCCTCTGACGAGGTTAACACGAGTCGATCATATTATTGGGCATGAAGATCTTTCACGGGTAGTTAGGTTGTGGGTCGGTTACATAGATTGGGTCTTAAGGGGTAGATCAATCTTGTGTAATTTTTGTGAACTAAAGTGAAAGAATTTAATCTGGGTGAGGGCTCCGTAGACGTAGGCAAAGTGTGCCGAACTGCATTACCAAACGTTGGTGTCTTTGGTATTTTTCTTTTGTGATTGTTCATTTACTTGTGCAGAAAAATTAATTTTGGATAGTCTACGAATTTATTGACAACGTAGTTATTTCAGTTCATTCTTGTCATATGTAACCGATGCATTTATTTCATAAACATCTTCCTGAAACGCTTCACTTTCAATTCGTTGTTCATCTTCCTTTTCTAAAGGTGTTTTTTCATGTGATTCAAAAACATCTTTAGGTTTAACTTTACAAATGGTCAACCAATCTGACTTATCTTGTTGTAAGCTGGGAAAAGGGACATAATACACCTAGATCACTTGCATCGCCAACATGAAAGGTTCAAATTGTCTAAATCTTCTTTGCTAATTGATTTCAACTGGATTGTATCGACTTTGCACTTTTGTTCCAACATTAAGAGTTGGATCAAACCAGTCACACTTAAATATCACACTCCACTCTATTGGCAATGCAGGGTACTCAGTTTCAAATATCTCAATAATTTTACCATATTAATCAATCAATTCTCCCTATATGCAAACCCTGCTATTTACTGTTGTCATTTTATGACCATGATATTCTGTATGATATTTGTATCTATTAACGAAATACACTGAATACGATTTAACATATTACAAAGGTCCTTTCGCAAGATCACATATGAACTTGTTCTTTATTGAATTTTTTAAGGCCTACACAAAAGAAATTATCATATTAAATAGTATAATGTTATTTGAACAATTTAATCTTATAATTCAATCATTTTAATAATTGTAAGTGAAAACCTACATATTTCTCGAACCATCGAGAAAAGTTTCTTCCAACTTCTTTATTGATATCATCTTGTGTTTTCTCGGGCATTAACTCGCTTACCCATTCCTCGTATAACTAAAAACATTATTATGTATTTCAGTTATGAATAACACTAAATTTCAAAACCTAAATAATCAATTTCAAAATCAACTTCAACTTACTGCATGAAAGGTTGTAGAACGATGAAACTTGTAGAACAATGAAATTTGTAAATTCAACCAGATTTATTAATTGGTGTCATCAATTCAATTCCTAACCAACAACAACAACAAATGTCAGATATCAAATAAATTAGTCATACACAAGTTCATTCTGTCTCGAACAACAATGAAGCAACTAGTGCAAGTTTGTTAATCTTTAACACCTACAAATAGACTTATGTTGAAATATATATTTATATATTCTAATATTTTCTTATCATTATTGATTTGTTGTCAAGCTCCAATGCTTACTAAAAGAAAGATATACAGGTAAAACTAAAGGTTATGAATTGCAATGAATAAATGTTACGATGAATAGCAAGTTGTCAATATAGATACTCAGCAAGGACATCATATAGGCAAGATTTTTTACACCTTTAGTGTTGTGTGAACTAATTTGATCATTTTATTAATATCTTATTTTAGGTAAACTATGAGGAACAATATCTAGACAATTTCCAATAAGAAATATACCGAAGAGTTGGTCTTGTGATTTCTTTTAAATTGATCTTCTATATCCGTATGAACCAACATTATTATATTCAATCAAATAAAATGAACTGGTTCTCTTAAAAATAAAAGAAAAAAGCAATCAAGATCGATTATTAATGCTCATCCATCTTAAAGGGAAATCTTTTATAATTTATCACGTGAGGGGGATTTTAATGAATTTATAACATCTTTAATTATAATCACATAATAATCCAAGTGAACATTTAAACGATATATATAATAGAGCTAGATTCACCATAATTTGACATACAACATAATTTGACATACAATAAATCTTAGTGAAACTAACTCCAATTTTCAGAAATATATTAAATCAATTAATATTAATCTTTTAGATAATAAATATCTATTTAAATTCAAATTTGATTTATAAATATAGAAAATGCTTAATTATTAATAAACTAAGAATTTTGAAATTTTTGCATATTAAGTATATACAATATTAAAGTTATATATTTAGTTAAAATATATCAAAATATTCTTGATTCATAATGTATTTTATCCATTTCATAATTTATGCGCATTAATTTCAGATAATAAATTTCCATTTAAAAGGTCAAATAAACTAATAAATATCTATGATGGTTACTTATTAGTAATTTTAATTATTTTAAAACATATGAACACTAAGTATCTACAACACCAGAATTTCACATTCAATAACTCTAAAGATTTAAGTAAAATTATTGATGCACACATGTATTAAATATGAAAATAAAATCAAATATATTAAAACATTCTTGATTTCGAATGTACTATTATTTGAAACATTTATTTATGATATATTATAGTAAAATCAACTATTATTTATTACAATTTAACATATGCTATAAAATTAAAATATTTTTAATATGTATTTATGAAAATTTATATTTATCCAAAAGTGTGTACTTATAATAAGGTATTGTAACTATTCCATATATGTGTGTGTGTATATATATATAGTGAAAAAGGTCAATTTGATTTTAATCTTTCAAGATATTAAAATTTTACTGTAAAATAATATAATAGTTAAAAGTTAACAACGTTCTATAAAGAGTGTAATTAATTTTAAATATTATTTTCACGTATTCTAAAGATTATCACATTATTCTCTGTTATAAGAAGTGTATTGTACTTTTTCAAATAGGCCTGTTTATAATAAAAGAATAATATATATCGAAACATTGTTGATTTCTAATGTTCTATTATTTAAAACTTTTATTTATGGTACATTATAGTAAAACAAATATTATTTATTACAAGTTAAGATATGCTATAAAAATATTTCTAATATTTATTTATAAAAACTATTATACTTCTTCAAAATTATGTATTTATAATAAGATACTATAACTATTCTCCACATATATACATCGGAATAAAAGTAAATTTAATCTTGAACTTTCAAAATATTAAAATTTTATTGTAATAATTAAATAATATAGAAACTAAAAATTAACATAGTATTATTGTTCACGTATTCCGAAAATTATCATATTTTTCTCAGCATATTGTACTTTTTAAATAGATTTATTAAGTTTATACTACGAGGCTTTTAATCTTTATACATATTTCTTTTTTTGAAATTATAATTTTACATGTAAGGTTTGTAGTGATTTTTAAATTTTTTCATACATCTATAAATTCAATTTACATCCCTACAATACAAAAAAAGTACAAAAACTTTTTAATACTTTCATGTAAGTTTAGAGTTTTTTTCACAAAATATTTATTGTTAGATTATTATTGATAATTTTATATTTTTGTCATTACATATTTTTAAAAGTAACTAACACTAGTTCAATTTCTTATTATTTTTAAGAGAAACGTTCGATGAGAAGTTGATAAAAAGTTTAAATCACGCTAATTATAAGTTATCAAATATGCATATTATTAAATATAAGTGAAAAGGTAAGAAGTTTTTAACTTAAATTTTGTTAATTTCAAACCTAAAATTTAGTTTAAATATAACTATGGTGATTAACGGCAACTACAAGGGTTGACTGTTACCTAATATACCATGGATCCCCACCTGGGTGTTTAATATGATAACATTCAGCCTCCAGATCGCCAAGGACAAGGGAATATGACGCAAGCAAATCTTCATGTGGTTTTCAAGGTCAGATAAACATGTTTAACGGCTGACTCCAAATGATAATGATTATTTTACTTGAAGCTTTTGAAAGTTGGACCAAAATTCTTGGCCTTTGACCATCTAGAAAATTAGACTTTCCAGTTGCGCTTACGTTAGACCAATACAAAAATTTCAGTCGGTTGAACGTGTTTATTTGAATTATGATCCTGATAGATAGTTAGTTGTTAATTGATTCTATTAGTAGTTAGTTAATAGTAAATTAATATAGTTAGTTTGACTAGATAATATTATCTATTTATTTAAAAATATTTGATAAAATTAACTATTTAATATTAATTATTCATGTGTAAAATAACTTATAAAGATATAACTTTAAAAAATGATTTATAAAGATATGAGTACAATTTTGGGCATTCTTAGATTCTTCGTATGTGCAATTTGCTCGATCCGTTCAGTTGTTTTATGTTTATTTTCAAAACTAAAGGAAGACGTATACGATGAAATGATAACTCTTTGCGTATTCTAATTAAAAGTTGATATTAATTAAATTTAAAAATATTAAATTTAAATAATAAACTTATTATCTCTTTTTGTTTTTCTATCTCTGTCTCTATTTCTATCTCTATCTCTTTGAATAATTTCTAATAACTTTTAGATATAATAATTTTTTAGTCATTTCTCATTTGTTGGAAGACAATGCTCCTAATTATAGAAGCGTTTTTAAATTCAACGAATTGAATTAAATTTATAAAATATAATCATTAGCGGTTTAGTCAAACAGCTAAAAACTTTTTAACATGCAAAAAATGATTGATAATTTATTTATTAAACAAGACTCTAAAAATAATTGATAAGTTATTTGCAAAACAAGACCTATATCAAGTTATGGTGGCCAAGGATAAAATCTCATATTTGAAATCGATTGAATTA
>JANZLC010000004.1:13461426-13472680 GCA_026413385.1 Erythroxylum gracilipes
CATGTTGTTTTCCTCTCCATTTACCATGTTGTTTTTCTCTTCATTTAACCATGCCTCCACTTGTTCCTTAATTTTCACATATTAAACGTTTAAATTAGGTTTTGAAGTCTTCTAGACATTTGTTTCCCTATGTCTCTAATTTCAATATCATTAAAAATCATGCCATTTCACCTTCTAAATTATGAAACATGTACCAAATATCACAAGCTGCTGTAATTATGAAACACATACCAAATATCACAAGCTGCTTCAACACAGGGACAGTATCAGGTTACTATAATTAATCTCAATTTTCAATATGATTCAGTTAGAATTAGGTCTAGGTCTCTTCTAAATATTTTTATTACTATGTCTTAGGCTTCATTTACAGGTGAAATCACCCAATTTGGAGTTTTGTAGACTAATTTATGGCCAAAACACTAGGACTATTCAAGGAAACCGAGAATCCTAATACATAATTTCACTAAACATAGTTAGGAAAACTTACCACTTTCTATCAAATCATGCTAAAAATTCACGCAATTCATAAGGAAATTCATGTTTCCTTAAGCATTCACGTGACTAGCTAAAGAGGACGGACAAGAGTGGTTTAACATACCTAAAATCAAATGGAAGTGTGTTGTCCATTCTTTTTCTGCACACAACTAGCATTGATGAAGATGTCTATGGTTTCTAACTTAAACACCATGCTGAATTTATTTCCTAAAAGGCACATTCTTGGAATATATATGTGCAAAGGGAGTAGCTGCAATTATTCTTCAACAATTCTAGTCTAAAGTAGAGCTGGAACTTCGGTGGAGTGAAGGTGGAGTAGCTCCTTCATCATCTTTGAACATGTTACATGTTGATGAGGGTAGTCCACACGTTGCAATGATTATTTCCAGCAGCTGTCCACTGTTTAAATTCTCTCCATCTTTGTTTAATTAAACCACTAACTTGTATCATCCACAGCAATACTTATCTACCACATATAACAAGTTGTTTTCATTTTTATCTCATCAAAATGACACATGTCTTTACCATGAATTGGTCTCTCATGTAATGAATTTTATGTCCTTCATATCTACTTCTTCATAAATGTGACAGCATAAGATTTTAATGCATTCTTGTTCCAAAATAATGAGAAATTCTTCATGTAAGGTTCATTCACATGTACATGTATTATTTCTTGTCCAAAATAATAAAATGGCTTAAGAAAAATCTCTCCAATTTCGATAGAAATTTCATATCCAATTAATAACATGTTACACCTAAATATATCAATATATAAGTTGGATCGATTTACTTTAAGTATCTATAACTATGACTAATTCTTATGTCCTTATGTTTCAGCCCAATAATGCTTCAAATTTACTCCACAATAATTTAAAACAAGGTTAATCTTGATCTATCATAAATCCATCTGATTGAATTTATTTTTTGACCCATTTCCATACCAGTCAACTCCAATATTTTTCAACTATCATTCAGCTTTAATATTTGTCATTCAAGGTTGGGTTCCTAAGTCACCTTTTAGCGAAAATAAAATTTTCATTAGCCCAAAAATATCATTCACATGAAATGAAATTTTATAGACACGTGAAAAGAAAAGTTTGGGGTTTTACACTTATAGTCTTCATAGGAGTGACCCATACTTGCGTGTGCTAGCTACAGCTACGTCATGCACTTACGATAAATTTTTAATATTGATATAAAACAATATCAATCAAATATTTTTGATTAAATTTTGAAAACTGTTTTCATCTATTAATTGAGAAAAGTGAGTTTCATAATGATTTTGAAAATTAGTTTCTAATAAACTTGAAATCAATCTCTAAATAAATAATGAAGATGACTTTCTTAATTAAATAAAAGATTTTATTTAATTTTAAAAGTAATGTCCTTTTAATATTAGAAAATATTTTTCTAATTAAGGAAAAGTAATTTCTAATTAGATTAAAAATAGTTTTCTAATTGGATTAGAATGTGTTACTTATTATAATTTAGAAAAGATATTTTCTAATTAAGGAAAAGTAATTTCTAATTAGATTAGAAATAGTTTTCTAATTAGTTTAGAATGTGTTAATTATATAATTTTAGAAAACTCAGAAAAGAGTTTTCTAAATTATAATAAGTAAGAAGCATAATTTATTGAAAATTGATTTTAACTAAATTTTGTTAAAAGAGTCAAGATAATCAGAAATAGTTTATAATTGAAATTGAAAAATATTTTCAAATCAAATTAAAATATTGGTTTAGATTATGAAGATCAATAACTAAAATCAAATGAAGCTTGATGTTTTATGCATAAATTTTGATTATGAGTGCTCGAGTTGCATAATTTATTTTTATGTTTGATATATATATTTGATGCATGATAAATTGTATGTTTTATATTTATGATATTTTACAGTAATTTTCTGTTTGATAAGATGCGCATAATTAAATCCCTCGTCAAAACTATTAAGTACATGTTTTGAATATGAATGTTGCCTTCTATTATTATAAGTATAAACCATAGTTCTATTTATTGTTAGTCTAGTTGAGCAAACTCTAGGCCAATTTAACCCAACTATGTTTAGTCTTATGACAATGGGTTTTACTTAACTAACTTTGTGTGATTTGGATGAACAAAATCATGATCAAATAAATTTAGAGCAGCATTAGCAATAGAATATAAAATATGTTTTGGAAAGAGTTGTCACCTAACAGATCTAGGAATCATATTAGATGTGATTGATAAAGTTGTTATCTACCTTATTTAAGTTTAGTTGGTTTGTTGAGCACACTCTAGATCAAATAAATTTGAATGGGATCTTAGCCTAATAGAAAGATTGGAGTAATCTTTCCGAATAGTAGCTAGTGATATTATTTTGAATAAAATAATGGGAGTAACTATGTGCATGATTAAAGTCCTAATCTCATTTAGTAGTTATGGTATATAATCAATTACTTGTTTTTCTTACTTTTATATTTTGTTATGAGTGTAATTTATCTTGATTCTTAGAGTTGATAATAAAAGTTAATGAACCAAATTTCTTAGACATTGGATTATGTTTGAGAAGAGTTCTCAAAGTTTGATAGAAAAAATTATATGTCCATTATGCAATTTTGTTATTAATCCCAGTTGAAGATTTGATGTTAAAGTTTTAGAGATATGTCAAAATGTATTAACATTTTAAGTTGACTAATTTTTTTATAAACTTTGATGACAATATGTAAGATATATGTCAATACTATGATAGTAAGATGCAAGAGGTAGAATATAGTACAGCTGAAAGTTATAGTACTTTGATGAAATTATTTCATTCAATTTACTCTACTAAAAGTAAAATTATGGACTACAAATAAAGACATTTGCTATAGTATGATAATAGTAGTCATTAGAAGAAAAATGATTGCATGACTTTTCTTGCCTATACACGATATGATATAGATCATATATATCTAGTTTATGCTTATGAGTATATGATCCTTAATTCAAATTTAACATTATTATAATGTTCAATGCATTATAAGAAATAGATTGTTGAGTAAAAGTAATTGATCCAATTTTATACAAATGGTTTATATGTGTTGGATCAAAGGAGACTTATGCTTAACAAAGGTGGCAAGAATACAAAGTTGGATAATCAAGATTATCCTATTATGACACATTAGTTAAATCAACATGATGAGAATCATAAAGTTGTATACAAGAATATATGTATCCTTTTGATGATGAATCGTATGAAATTTTTGAAACTTAATAATTTGAAGAATAACCAAATCAACCTTTAGTGAAAGGATGATGATGATATTAAATTGTTAAATTATACATCTGATGTATTAGATGGAATAACAATTCACAAAAGAATGATACTCATATTTCATTAGGTTATTAGTGACTTTATGTAATATAGTCATATGTATTAAATGAAATAATTATTTAAAAATTTGAACAGTTTAAACTGTTTAAATCTAAGTAGAAATTTAACATTGAGAATGTTAAAGCACTTTGATAAGAATGATTTGGTAAGTTTTAAATTTTTGGTTAACTATAGGGAATGAGATTCTCTAGTGAGTACCTTCATAATAAATTTCAAAGAGTATAGATTTGTGTAAGGAGGAAAAAACAATATGAGATATTGTATGATGTAGTATTATTTCTTTTATATCCATGCCTAGTACAATGACTTACCTTCAATAGTTTTAATTAGATCAATTAGCAAGATCAATTTGAAAGAGTAAAAATTAATGATCTAAGGATGTGATACTTACTTGAAGCATGTAGAATCCATTTAATTTAGAACTAAATTGGGTAATGAAAGTTTATAAGATATCCAAAAGGTTAGATATAATCTTATAGGCCTATTAAACAAATTTTTCTTTCAGTTGTATACTTATAGGATAATGGTTCTCGAGATAAATAGTGGGAGTAAGATGAGATTAAAACTTCAATACATTTAATTGGAACTAGTGCCTTTATTGATATATTTGATCTATAAATGAAAAGCTATAAGATGTTGAAAGATTCACTTTCATGATAAATTCAAAGATTTTGCTTTGGAGATGATTGTGAATATATCATGTCTACAAGAAGGTTAGTAGGAGTATAGTTTTCCTCTTTATTAAGAGTATGAATAGACATATTATTTATAGAGAACATCAATTCTAATTTTAAATTATTGAAAATATAATTGTACAAGAATAAATCTTCTTAGATATGAAAAGGTAACAGCTTAATTCTAGGAATTAGATCTATAGAGATATATTGGAAGTTGTTTAACTATTCTAAGTCTAAGTATATAGATAATGTACTAAAGATGTTTAGTGTTTAAGATATTTAATACTTGTGAAGTATTAAAGATATCGATTGTTCTATGTATAAGTTGATATTTGAATGTGAGGTTATATGGATATTAACTTTAGAAGTAAATCCTTCTTTGTTCTATTTTACTTAGAATAATATCATTTTAAGATTGGAAAGGTTCCAATGTAGCAATTGCTGCTAATTAAGCCATAATACATTGTTCATTTAAAGGAAATGATTAATTAGCTCAATAAGTTCTTTAATGAACTTAATACAGTTCCTTGAATTGTTCAATACAGTAATATACTATGAAACATTAGACCCATTGGGCATGTAAGAGGAGTTAAGGTCTCATTAAAGATCTAAGGATGTATTTATGCAATTGCTCTTAATTATGATGATAATTAAGGTAAAAGTTGTAAGATTTAAGCAATTGCTCACTATAGAGAATCTTGTAAAATTCTCATATTAAATCACTATCCCAATAGTAGCATGATCGTTATATGGTGATATGCTATAAGATACTTAAACGATTGGCTTAGAGCAAGTAGGAGATTGTTAGTTTATGCCCTACAGCCAATCAATTGGTTGTAGTTTAGTGCAAAAATAATTTACAGGCATTCTTTATCTTGCACATATTTAGATGTATATAATAAATTTCATGGGATAATTATACATTGAAAATAAAATTATGATGAGATTATAATTATGAGATTCGTGTTACATTTATGTATTATCCCTATATTGTTTGTAGTCATTGTTTTATTATGATTAGATATTAATAGAATGTAAAAAGACTAGTATACGTTATGTTTTTCTTATGAAGCAAGTAGTCTATCTCATAAACTAAAGTATAAAGATACTTTAAAAAATTTGTGGGTGCTTGTTAGAGAACAAGTTCACTGAACTGAACCCATATGAGAAATCTATTTGGAACATTACTTGTATGTTTATGAAAATTCTCATTGTGATGATGGTATAAGTGATCCTTTGACTTGAGATCTCCAAAGTTATCTTGTATAGGAATTGCTATATTTTAATACTATTTATGACCTTTACTAGTCAAGGATAGCTCAGTTTGTAGTCACTAGATGTAACATAAACTATATGAATGTAGTTGAATGATCAAGATAGGATTCATCACCCTAAAGTAATTAGGGAGAATGTTTCATTGTTCTTGGCCAAAGTGGAATGATGCTTTATAAATAGTTTAAAAATGTCATTAATTGAATCAATAACTAGTGGTGGAGAACTAATATGATTAGACTCAAAATAGAGTAAATGTTAATTTCATGCTCTCTAGATAATCAGAACATTTTATAATGAAATGATAGAATTATATAGAAAAATTATGCACAGAAAGGTTAGTCAAAACCAATTTGACATTCCTAAATATTTAGGTGGTCATATTATATTGGTAGGCGCCAATCTTGATATATGAATATCAATAGTTTAATTAGAGAATTAAAGATAAATTAAAGGAGTTTAATTTATCTAATCATAAATATGATTTAGGTTTATGGTTTATATCCATTGCTAGCATATTTGATAACCTAATGGGTCACATATAAAGAACATGTTGAAGAGAGCAAAGATATTTTAACCAAATTGGACTTAATTGTAAAGTTTGAAAAACTTTATGGTTAAATATGAGATATTAATCTATAATGATTAATATGAGATATTGGTTCTTATTTGGGTATAACTGGTATTCAATTAGAATTATTTATAATTCTAATTAAAATTTATTTGAAATTAAAATTTAATTTTAATTAAATTACTAGAGTGTTCGAAACTTATTATAAATAGGCTTAACTCTAATAGAGCTAGTACTCCTTTCCTAACCCTCTTTGCAATAGTTGTAGAGTTTTCTCAACTCGTTCAATAGATATCATTATAGGTTAAACACTTATACGACTATGGTGGTTGAGATAAGTGATTTTGGAAACGGGCCGAAGGATGCGGTAAGAATATGATCAAGCTTCAAAATAAGATACAAATTAAGATTCATTCTTTATTATGATTTATGTGTTAAACATTTTATATAATTTTTGTGATCTTGTCTTCCAAAACGTTAAATAAAAAAATTGTAATTATTTTGTTGTATGCAGGATTAGATCCTGTCCCAATTTCCCAACATGTATCCCATGCTTGTGTGAATATTTTAGGCTTGTCTTTTCCAGATTCAATGGTTTCATGATTTTTAATCAATACGGTCACCACACACGCCTGTATTAGTGATTGAGTATTACCTAGAACCCTAATTTCAAACTATAAAAGATAAAATTAAGAGAAAACATATAAGAAGAGGCTCAAGAAACACAAATTGACAACCTAGGATGCCAAAAAAAAAAACAAAGAACAATCAAAGAAATACATATAGAGTGGATTTCCATGATCTAAAGTAGATTTTGTGAAGATTAAAAGGGATTTCATCATACTTCTTTTAGTTTTCTATTTTTCCTTTAATTTTAATGTTATGTTTTCTATGATTCAAAACTAAACCTTTGTTGATACTTGGATAAGATGAACTTTAGAAAACCTTGTAATGATTTTATTCTCATTTAATTCATTCTTTAGTTTTATTAAGATTTAATTATGTGTTTTAATTATTCTTGAATTAATATTGCTAGCATGTTGATTCATGAAATTGAGATTGACAAATCCTTTATATGAATAGATCTAACATAATTGAAAAGAGTTGCACGCAAACTTATAAATAGCTCAACATAAATCTTTTAGATTAGGGTCAAACTTAATAGTAAAATTCATAAATTGATTAATGTAATTTTAAAGGTATTAATGAGAAAGAGATTTCAATTAATTAAAATAGGATTAGATGTTAATAGTCTTAATAAAGATATTAGCATAATTGAGGAATTTCACAGTCTAATGACCTATGGATTAAATTTATTAGTGAAATCATGATTTCATGAGAAGTCCTAAGGGGATTTGAATTATAGTTACTACTATCTTCTTTGATTATATCTTAGTTTAATTTGTGTTCTACTTAGTCAATTATGTCAATTTATTTTAGTTTATTGTTTTAATTTTGTGTTTGATTAATTATAAGCACCATAATTTATCAGACTAGATAATAGAAATATTGTAAGTGATAGTTAATTCTAGTTCTTGTGGGATCAACTCGTACTAATAAGTGCTAGCTACAATTACATTGTACGCTTGTAGTTAAAACAAAAATCATATCAATCAATTTTTTGGCATCGTTGCCAGAGATTATAACATTAGGAAAATCTTATTTTATTAATCTAGTCATTTTTAAGGTAGTTTTATTTTTATTTTTTTTATAGCTCACTTTCTTAATCGTGCATTTGTGGTTTATTTGGAGGATTTGGGTATTCATCATTATAGCCTCCAAACACAATCAAACGATAAAGATAGGGGGATTAAGGTATGCTATTACTTATGGAAACTTTGGAAGCTTATATTTATCCAAAAAAAATGGAAGCTTATAACGAGAGGCTTGGTGACTTGTACTCAAAAGCTTAATTAATATTTATGGCATATTGTGATATTTATTAGGCTAATCACCCTAATTATGAATGTTAGACAGTGAACTATAAATGGGGACATCTAATTTGTGTGGAGAGTTGCCCTCAAGATACCCCTACCACCTACCAATTCATAAATTTCTTTGACTTATTGTTACCCTAGACAGTGAAGATGTACGAGAATACTTATAATCTAGAATGGAGTAGTTATTAACACTTTACATGGAATGATCATGCTTCATCTAGATTTCTACAACAATAGCAGTAAAGGAGTATCAACATCTTGAAGATGTTCTTATAAAATTTGTTGCTTCAGTGGAGGTTATCCTCCATAAAACTAAAGGACTAGATGTTTTATCCAAATACAAATACCTTACGCCCTTGTTATCTTGTAGCATATGGCTTACTTGTAAGCTACTAAAATCTTATGTGAGAAAACAGGTGGAAATAAGTCACTAATTATAGATCCAAGTTGAAGAAGGATTTGCTGATAAGTCTAACTAAAAGACTCATAAAGAAGTGTTGATTATGAGGCAATCTAACAATTAGATGCTCTTTCTTCCTTTTTGATTGAGTAGTTTGTAAGATTTTAATTAGTAGTTTTGTAGCGCCCTCTTACCACAAGGTACCTACCGGGACACCTGAAGGTCATTCCGGTACATATCCTACGATAAGGGTGAGCTACGATTGATTACTACACTTACTTCACATGGCATGGTATTAAAATCACTTATAAAGCATCAAAAGAAATCTACAAAAAAATTTCTTCTCACTCCATTTCATAACCACCGAAAGTCTACATTGTCTTTCAATAAGTTCTAATGTACAATCACAAAATCAATTACAGGAGTACTACATGAAGGAGGAAAATACATCTATCTAAGTCACCCAAAAACCTCAGCTGACTAACCTTTGAGCTATGACTTCTCTTGTCAAAACACAATCTACAAGGCAGTAGTGCCTCTCAGTAGCTAGAGTCATCTCTCAGTCCTGAAAAGACAACATTGCAATTTTGATAAGTTTTGTAAACTCAATGAGTGAACCATCATTGATGAATTCACCAGATCTTATCCATATATCACATTTTGCATAATTACTCATTTGAAGCATACATTTATTGTTTAGATACTCACATATCATGGCATGTCACACAGTCATTCAATATCACCTTGCAAACCCTTCATGATCTTCAGTCTTATAATAATATATGCATGAGACTCGTGTTCATTCTTGTTGTTGTGACTGAGTGCCAATCACTTACACATATACTGACCCATAAGGCTTAGTCAGAACAAAGTTCACGAAGCATAGCTCTACGTGCAGAGTCAGGGTTCACAGAGCATAGCTCTACGTGCAAAATCAGAGTTCACGGAGCAAAGCTCTACGTGGAAGCGCTTCAAACGGGCTACTCAAGTCACAACGCCTTTATCTGAGCATGCATTTTATGAAATGCATCACATACTGATCATGTCATTTCACATATGATGTGAAATTAGAAACTCACATTCATCGGATCAAAGCACTCCCAATACATGCCCAACTATTATACTCCTCGGACTTCAAATCTATAATTCAGAATCAGATCACAAATATTTCAATAATATGGAAGTTTAAACAAATCAAAACCATTCAAAACAAATCAATCCTAGGAAAACATCTAGGTTGACTCACAAGTTGCTCCCGAAGCTAATGCGTGGAAGATCTGGCAACGTCTGGAGGTTGACATTCCAGTTGCCCCTTTATAACAAATAATATACACAATATCACAATTTGCACTATCGTAAGTATTCAATAATGCATATGCATGGCATGAATTATGTACAATATATGTTCATAATAATCCTGGGTACTATCAGTCACGAAATCAATCTTAAAACCAAACTCATCTAAGTATAATTTATACTTAGATTTATGCCTCACTAAAACCATTAAATTCACAATTCATTTCTCATTGAATCACTTCAGATTTTTCCAAGACATCCCTTTCGGGTCTACTGTTCACGTACAAACAGAAGGTGAAAATGAGATAATTAGGTCAAACTCTCTTCTAGAAAAGTGTTCATCTATGTCTCATCTTTCTATTGACACCAAAATCACTCAATTTGATTCGGTAATGTGGAAGATATACCTTAAATATTTTTGAACTATTACGAATCCAATGGTTCAAGAATCAGATCATTTGGGCATCTAGAGAAGAAGTTATGACCAAAAATATCAAACATGTTTACCAAAAAAAAAATATCAAACATGTTTTTGTCCTCAATCGTCTTACCTTGCTTCGTCTTACTTTTACTTCATCTTACTTTTACTTCATCTTACTTTACTTCGTCTTACTTTCGCTTTGTCTTACTTTTGCTTCGTCTTATTTTCGCTTCATCTTACTTTCCTTTCGTCTTACTTTCGCTTCGTCTTACTTTCCTTTTGTCTTAGTTTTGCTTCATCTTAGATGAACAATAACTAAGACAATAGGATGAATAGTAACTTCGTCTCAAAACTTTGTCTTAAGTAAACAGTAACTAAGACGATAGCATGAACAGGAACTTCATCTTACTTTTGCTCTCTAAGGCATCTCTACTTATAAAGATCATAACTTTTGACTCAGATGTCCAAATTTTTCATACTATATACCATTGGAAAGACAAAAGAAAGATCTACAACTCTTAAGAAGGCAACTTTGTCAAAATCTATCTAGATTAATCCAGAAAACTTTCAATATTTTACATCTAAATCATCTTCTACCTAAATTATCTCTTCCATTATAGCTCCAAAAATCATTTTTGCAACATCTAATCATTAATAATCTTTCGAAACATTAAATGAACACGCTAACCAAATTTTTCATCCCCTACAACACAGTATTTATGAACAAACAGGTAAATGTCATTTTCCATGCAAATGATAGTAACTTATCAAATTTATTTCATAAATCCCCAACTCTAAAGGATTTATTCACTACTTACCTGCTGAAAAC
>JANZLC010000004.1:13500030-13510158 GCA_026413385.1 Erythroxylum gracilipes
CTCATTCTACTCAGAAACCAGATATTCCCACTCATCCCAAAACAGATTTTCTCAAACAACTTTCCTTTGACAAAATGGACATAGATTTAAGACCTCAAGAAGATTCTACTACTCCTTCATCCAGCATATCTACCACCTCATAGATACTAAAAGATATAGCCATGATTCCTCCTAAAGTTGAACAACAACAAAAGATGATGAAAGAGTTGTTCTCTTTATCAAACACTGGAACAAGATATGTTGATTTCTCATGAATTTATTCTAGACTCAATTATCTTCAAGATTTCGATCCACAATAGGTAAGATATTGGTAAGATTTTGGAGCTTTAAATTCGATATATTTATCTTTACCTAATTTTCTAGAGATACAATTTCTCCCACAATGAATAAAAGATGGAGTACGATATTGTTATTTTAATAATCCAACTATAACTCTCAAAGATATACTTGTATTAAAATTTCTGTGCGCAGATATGTATATATATATACATATAGTAACATCCGCTAGGACCAGTAGATTGTTTGACCTCGGAAGCTTCCTTAAGTTTCAGATTTGGTTCGTTTGTTTGTACCTCGTACTTTCACTAGCCTCTGGACCCGAACAATGTGTACCAGTCTCACGCCATTATCAGTCAAAGTCCTCTTGATTAGACAACAAAATAAATATGAGATCCTGAGTGGAATTTCCAAAAGAATCTTCTATTAATTGGTTATTTGGTGCAATTATAATGTTTTGTGTGAGTGTGACTCAATTATCTCCTCATAGCAACACGTCAAATCGTAACCAAGCATACATGCAATTAGAAATGACAATGACCTGCATGTTTGTGTAAGAACAAATCAGTTCAGAGGACCACGTTTTTCCTTTCTTTACAATTTTATCCAAAGTTGTACACTTTCATAATACAGTCTATTTTTTGAACAGGTTTCAAGTCCCTTTTCCGTAAATATTTTGGACATGACGGCTCCATAATGAAACTAGGCAATTACGTGTACAATAACTAGTTGCTGTTGAATTATAGCGCTCGGGGATTTTGATTTTAAAAGACATAAGAATCCGGATCAAGTTTCTTTAATTTCGGCATTGAATTTTAAAAAGATGTATAGCCAAATAAATAGGTTTAGAATAATCAATATTGTATGTCAAAAAGGAAATATTTATGTACAGAAATATAAGGGGAGTTAGTTATAAGTGTGTAATTGACCAAAGCCAAATGATGTTATTAGAAAAAAGCGAGGAATATACTCATCGAATATTTTCTCTTATATATACGAATTGAATGAATACAAGTGAATCCCAGCCCAGCTGATCTACTCCCTTGAAAACACTTGTTACCATCCATTTTCTTTTTTTCCCCATCCGCTTTCACGACAGCTCAACAGGTTTGTGTTCAGAACTGTATGTTTTGATTTGATTTGGCTTCTTCTGGTTTTTTTTCTTCTTGTTAATGCATGCTTTTGGCTTTGTTCCCTCTTGGCTTGTCCCTCCATGCAAGAGCTGGTTAGTTTCTTTACATGTACAGACAAGAAGGAGCTTTCTTTTCTTCCTTCTTTCTTTCCCTTTTTATTTTAATTAACATCGTTTCGTCTCGTCGATTAACAAATATGTCATAATCCTCATAGGAAGCATCTTGTTTTCAGTACTAAATCTTCCACATACAATAAAAATTGACTTCTTTTTATCCTATAAGTCCAACCATCCTTCTCTTTTGCTTTCTGACATTAAAAGGAATTAAAAGCTTTGTCCCTTTCCTATGGCTCCTTCCCTTTCAATTTGCACCGGACCGATCTTGTCTTAGTTACTAAATATAAAAATGTCCGTCATATACCTATAACAAGGTGGATCAGATTCCGCGATCTCACTGCCGAATTGGAAAATCAAAACTTTGCAGTTAATCAAACTCATTAACCTGGAAACGTTCCTCTTTATGTCAGATTTGTATGAACCCAGATAAACAGAAATAAATGAATAAATAAAAATACTCTACTGATCTCTGAACTGAACAAACCGATTGTTCTGGTCCATGGATAACTTATTATTTAAAAATTTTGCAAGTTGTTAGACGTAGAAATCGAACGTTTTTGGGTTATCACATTTGGTGTAACTCCTGTTTTTGTCCCCCTCCTGGAAATTTCTTACCAAGTCTGCAATGGACAGTTTAATTTGCAAGTATTTCTCTCGAATATATGGCCTTTCATTCATTCCATATCAGTTGTAGTATATGAACAAATGCAATCGACAATCTCTCAATGTCTTCGTCCTCCAATGGCCACATGGTTAAGATCACTTAAAAGCTGGTGCCCATGGATGTGGGGTAGTTTTGGACACGGGTATGTTTTGTCAGTGGCTGGACACAGATATTTTAGCTTTTCTTGTTGTCTGGAGATTTTGCCTTTCTAGTAGAATAATGCCAACATGTCTTTTTTCTGTGAAATGATCATTTGATAGAATAACTACCACCCTTAAGAAATTTCAAAACCCAATAGTATGCGGTGGGAGCAGATAGCACCTAGACTACTTTCCATTTGTTGAATAAAATACTCCTATCTCGAAAATCATTTCTCAAAGAACAAGAATTCAACACCCAGAAATTATGCCTTCCTCGGGTCTTATTTTAAACAGTTTCTTAGTGTTAACTGCAGATAAAAAGAGCAGACAGAAAGCAGTAAATTAAGGCGAGGAAGCCATGGCCAGGGATTTACAGGTGCTGAATGCACTGGATGTTGCAAAAACACAATGGTACCATTTCACAGCAATCATCATAGCTGGAATGGGATTCTTTACAGATGCTTATGATCTATTCTGCATATCACTTGTTACGAAATTGCTTGGCCGTATATACTACCATGTTGACGGAGCACCAAAGCCAGGCACTTTGCCTCCTAATGTGTCGGCAGCTGTTAATGGTGTGGCATTCTGTGGAACTCTTGCAGGCCAGCTATTCTTTGGATGGCTTGGTGACAAGATGGGCAGGAAGAGAGTCTATGGTATGACTCTCATGCTCATGGTGATATGCTCAATCGGCTCAGGTCTTTCTTTCGGCCACCATCCTAAAGCCATTATGTCAACTCTCTGTTTCTTTCGCTTCTGGCTCGGCTTTGGCATTGGCGGTGACTACCCACTTTCAGCCACCATCATGTCCGAATATGCTAATAAGAAGACTCGCGGTGCATTCATAGCTGCGGTGTTTGCAATGCAGGGTTTTGGAATTTTAGCTGGCGGTATATTTGCCATTATCGTATCAGCCTCATTTAAGGTCAGGTTTGATGCTCCTGCTTATGAGGTTAATGCCCTTGCCTCAACTGTCCCTCAAGCAGACTATGTTTGGCGTATCGTTCTCATGGTTGGAGCACTTCCTGCTGCACTGACCTACTACTGGAGGATGAAGATGCCTGAAACTGCTCGTTACACTGCTCTAGTTGCTAAGAACGCCAAACAGGCTGCATCTGATATGTCAAAAGTCTTGCAGATGGAAATCGAGGCAGAAGACCACAAGATTCAGCAATTAGCTCAGAGTGAATCCAGATCATTTGGTTTGTTCTCTAAAGAATTTCTTCGTCGCCATGGACTCCACTTGCTTGGAACTACTACGACATGGTTTTTGCTTGACATTGCATTCTACAGCCAAAATCTGTTCCAAAAGGATATCTTCAGTGCAATTGGGTGGATTCCTCCAGCAAAGACAATGAATGCCCTGGAGGAAGTTTATAGAATTGCAAGGGCACAAACTCTCATTGCTCTATGTAGTACTGTTCCAGGTTACTGGTTCACCGTGGCTCTAATTGATCAAATGGGAAGATTTGCCATCCAATTGATGGGATTCTTCTTCATGACAGTCTTCATGTTTGCATTGGCTATTCCTTACGACCACTGGACTCACAGGGAGAACAGAATTGGATTTGTTGTCATGTACTCATTAACATTCTTCTTTGCAAACTTCGGACCTAATGCCACCACCTTTGTTGTGCCTGCTGAGATCTTCCCGGCAAGGCTCAGGTCTACATGCCATGGTATATCCGCTGCATCTGGTAAACTTGGAGCTATAGTAGGTGCGTTTGGATTCTTATATTTGGCACAAAACAAGGACAAGGCCAAGGCAGATGCTGGATACCCTGCAGGTATTGGTGTGAAGAATTCGCTTATTGTGTTGGGTGTTGTGAACTTCTTGGGATTGTTGTTCACGTTCTTGGTGCCAGAATCAAAGGGTAAATCTTTGGAAGAGATGTCAGGTGAGAATGAAGAGGATGTTAATGCCTCTGCTTCAGAAAATCATAGGACAGTTCCAGTTGTTTAGATTGGCCCCTTAAAGCAAGTCGTTATTAGTTTGAGCGATTAGTATAATTATGTTCTCATATTTCGTAGCGTTTTGTATTCTCACTTGTCGTTTCTCGTGAGCTTTTCGACATTGTAGTAGTGGTATGAGTTCAGGGCTCTTTCTGAACCTCCAAATTGTAATAGCAAATAAATATTCCTCCGGTGTTATGATGTGTAGCTTGTGCACCATAATAATTCTACTCGAGTTAACAACATGGTGTCATGTTTTCCACTCTCTGATCCACTATTCGTAGTGCTGAACTTTATATATTTGTATTTACTTGGAATAAGAATTAGTTAAACAAAGTTTGAGATGTATCGCAGTTCCTCTCTCTTTTATATTTTGGTTAATATCAAAAGGGATACATTTGGGAGGCTTGGAGTTGGAAGCAAATTACTGTAACAAAAGAGAAGATGGAGATAGTTGTTTACATCAAAAGTAAAGACCAGAGAGTTCCATTACGAGTGCGACATATATAGTTAGTCATACCACGACTTTAGTACATAACTTGAAGTCCTCACTCCTTGCCCAAGACCGTATACTGAAACAGATGGGACCATTTCCATTGTTCTTCCCTACATTTTATCTATAGCTCAGCTCATGAATTAGGCTCAATAAAAACACCTCCTACCGAATCTGATTGCTCATTTATTCTTGGACTTTCACCATGTAAGCATGATATATTTGTTAAATCAGTATTATTAGAGTAGTTTTTAGCCTGAAATAAAATGACCGGCCAATTCATAGAATAATATTTTCCATATCAGACTCGTTATTTCCTGCCGATGAATTGTCAACATCAAGATCAGATACATCTTACCACAACTCTCCGATTCAAGCAATAAATCAAAAGATCTTTCTGAATGCCTCATTTGTTATCCCATATCAGTCATAGACACTAATACCTTCATAATGCAATCGATCAGCATAACTTGCCATGGAGAGTGAAAAATTAAAAATCTTAATTTAAGAGATTGATCCAACTCTTAAATTGATTGTGTTTGGTATACAGTACGTACAGATGCAATGAAAATCACGCTCACTCCAAGTCCAGTTACACTATGTCCTTGCTTGATCAATTCGTTAATTATAAGAACGCCAGGTCCACAAAAGGTTGTCCAGTTTAAGGTTCAAAGTGATAAGATACCATATGACGATCGTTGCTGCTCTGGCGTTGAAAAAGTCTTGTAGGAGTGTAAGAAAATTCGGGTTGTTAGCAGTAAAGACAGTGTCTATTATAGAGGAAAAATAGGTTGTGTCTCAGAGACAGTTTACGAGAAAAGTGGGACTATTAATATGGTTGAATAGGAAATAGTGTATAAAATCTCCTCCGCACACACCATTTCCCAGTCTTTCCTTCTCCTTTAGCTTACCATACACTATTTATCCAACACATTGTCCTGCTCCTATTGACAAAGGATTGATTCTGCGTCGTTTCCAAAATTAATCTTTCTGGTTAATCTATATTTCAAGAAACAAAGGGATCTGCATGAATGCACTTGGTTTTGCAAAAACACAATGGTACCATTTCACCGCTATTATTACTGCTGGAATGGGTTTCTTCATGAATGCATATGATCTATTCTTCATTTCCCTCGTCGCCAAATTGCTGGGCAACATATACTGTCCGTTGCCTCCCTGATGGAAATAACAATGGCGATTATCAAGAATAAGGAGAAATGGAAGAGATAATTAGATAATTTCTGTTTTAAAACTTTTATTTCTCACTCTCTCTGACTTTCTTATAACAGCGTACATCTCTATTTATAGCCTTAAACATAAGTTAGACTCCTAGAAATTCGTATAAGAATAAATCCATAAAAACATAATTCTAAACAACACTATGAATATTGACGTCTTTTCAATAAACTGGCTTTAACTTCTTATACGAAACTCCAAACGACCTGAGATTTGAACCATTAGAAACTAGACTCGAAAGCACCCCAAATGCATTGGTCATACAGCAAAATAGATAACGTGCTCCTTCAACTGTTCATTTAAAACTGCCTTAAAATTTGTCCATTGTGTTGTTACGAATTTCAAGATAAATTAAGTTTAATCATCAACACCTCTCCTTAAACTTAATTCTCTTTTGTCCTTGATGCCAAGAAGATTTTTGAACTTTTCAAACAACTTGATTGGCAACGGTTTTGTAAATATGTCAGCGACTTAATCTTCACTTTTAACATGAATTAGCTCAATATTCTTCTCCTTCACTTGCTCCAAAAAAAAATGAAATCGCACATCAACATGCTTGCTCCTTTCATGATGCACCAGATTTTTTGCCAACTCAATTGCCAACTTGCTATCCAAATAAATTGGTGTTGCCTCATCTTGATTGAAACTAATCTCCTTGAGTAGCCTTCTTAACCAAACTGCATGCCACACGCATGCTACTATGGTGACATATTCCGCCTCACATGTCGAAAGTGTCACAATTGGTTGCTTCTTTGAAAATCACGTGAAAGCCGCATTTCCCATGTACAATGCAAATCCCGAGGTGCTCTTTCTATCATTCGTGTCTCCACCCCAATCATTATCGGAATAGCCAAAAATTGCAAATTTGTTAGCGAATGAACCATAAAACAAACCAAGGGATAGAGTACCTCGAATGTAACGAAGAATCCGTTTGATTGTCTTCCAATGTGTTGCTCTTGGCTCCTCCATGTATCGGCTTACCAAGCCGACCGCATACAAAATGTCCGGCCTAGTGCATGTCAAGTATCTCAAACTACCAACTAGGCTCTTATATAATGTCGCATCGATCACCTTTCCTTTGTCATACCGAGATAACTTAACACCGCAATCAACCGGTGTGTTAATCGATTTTGCAATCCTCCATCTTGAACTTTTTTAATATTTCCTTGGCATATGCCTCTTGTGAAATAAAAAAGTCTTCATCTCTTTGCTTTGTCTCAAAACCAAGAAAATAGGACATTAGTCCTAAATTCGTCATTTCAAATTCTCCCATCATCGCTTTCTTAAACTCATCAACCATTTTACAATTACTACCCGCAAAAATTAAATCATCAACATACAAAGCTATTACCAATATGTCACCTTCACATACAAAGCGTGTTCATACGGGAATTGAACAAAACCGTGCGACTTGAAATATTGATCAATTCGGGTGTTCCAAGCTCTAGGAGCTTGCTTCAAACCATACAACGCCTTCTTCAATTTTAACACTTTACCTTCATCACCTTCTTTCACATACCCGGGTGGTTGCTCAACATACACTTCTTCCTCCAAGACACCATTAAGAAATGCTGACTTCACATCCATTTGATAAATGCGCCACTTTGATTAAGCCGCAAGAGAAATCAAAAGTCAAATAGTCTCCATTCGAGCCACCGGTGTAAAAACCTCCTCATAATCAATGCCGGCTTGTTGCTTGTAGCCTTTTGCCACCAATCTTGCTTTGTATTTCTTGATTTCGCCTTGAGGATTCATTTTCTTCTTGTACACCCATTTGACACCTATCGCCTTATGATCTTTTGGAAGAGAAGTTAGCTCCCATGTATTATTTTTCTCGATTGCTGGCATTTCATCATCAATTACGGCTTGCCACTTATCATCTCCAATCGCCGAAAGAAATATTTTTGCCTTGTGCCAAAAGACACACCAAGTGTAACTCGCTTGTCGCCTCATACAAATCGCATACTCCTTGTTTTTGGTGTTCTTTGCTTGTCATTCGATGAAGTTACTTTGTGTGTTATGATTGTTGGTGCCTCTTCATTGTTGTTGGATGTCAACTCTGGCATGTTCACCGGTATGTGCATCGCATCTCTTGCCTTCTCATGAAAAGTTTCCACCACTGCATTCCAATCCCACATGGCTTCTTCATTTACCTACACATCACGGTTAATATGCATCTTTTTGTTAATAGGATTAAAAAGCTTACATGCTTTAGACCTCTCATCATATCAAATAAAGATCAATTTCAAACTTTTATCATCCAAGTTCACACGCCTTTGATCCGGTATATGTGCTTATGCTACACTGCCGAATACTTTGAAATACGACACTGTCAGTTTTATACCGCTCCAAGCCTCTTGGGGTGTTATGTTCTCTAAACTCGATGTCTTGCATCAATTTAGCAAATAAATGGCACAATCCACCGCTTCCACCCAAAATTCTTTTAGCATATTCTTGTTATTGAGCATACTCCGGACCATGTCGAGAATAGTCTGATTTTTGTGCTCCACCACTCTATTTTGTTGAGGTGAGTATGGTGTTGTCAAATGATGTCGAATACCATGTTCTTCACAAAAAGAATTAAAAATGGACGAAGTAAATTCACCGTCTCGATCCGATCTCAAAACCTTGATATAAAGATCACTTTGTTTCTCAACAAAAACTTTAAACTTCTTAAAAACTCCAAAAGCCTCCAATTTTTCTTTCAAGAAATAAACCCAATTTTTTTGAGAAAAATCATCGATAAAAGTTAAGAAATAACGGTTTTCACCAATTGAGCTTGGCTTGATCGGTTCACAAATGTCGGTATGCACCAATTCGAGAGGCTTCTTTGCTCGATATTCCGCCACTTTCGGAAAACTACTACTTAGATGTTTGCCAATCACACACCCTTCACAAAACTTGTCTAGAGAATCAATTGATGGCAAACCATGAACCATCTTCTAGTCTGCCATTTCTTTTAATCCTCCAAAATTTATGTGCCAAAATCTTAATTGCCTCAACCAAGTTTTATCTTCTACACAAGCCTTCAAACACTTTGCTTGAATATTATCCAAAATCAATTTAAACATTCGATTTTTCTTCATTTCAACTTGGGCTAGCAACTTATTATTTTGGTCTCTCAAATGAAGAGATCGATTTTTCATGAAAACCGAATAACCTTTTTCCAACAATTGTCCCAAACTCAAAATATTGATCTTTATGTCCGGCACATAATAAACATTTGAAATAAACTTTTGTGCACCATCTCGCAATTGAATCAAAATGTTACCTTGTCCTTTTACTTGCACCTTAGAAGCATCACCAAAGGATATGTGGCCATTTTCTATCTCCTCCAATTCGGTAAACAAATGCTTGTGCCCACATATGTGGTTGCTCGCACCCGTATCAAAATAACACACATTCCCATTTTCGGGACCATTCTTCTTATTCGCCAATAGCACCACATCATTATTCTCTACCTCCTCCTTTTCTACGAAATTCACATTCTCATCCACCTTTTTCTGGGAATAGCACTCTCTTGCATAATGAACATATTTATCACAATTATAACAATCAATATTGTACCTATTTGATTGACCGCCTCTGCCTCGGCCGCATCCTCTACCACGCGCATTATTGTTGTTGCCTCTTTCTTCATTTTCATTTTGTCCACGACTGCGGCCTCTACCGCGGCCACGACTCTATCGCTTCCATGACCTCGACCACGTCCTCTACCTTGATCACTATGGCTAGTTTTTTCCTCCTTAAGCGTAGCCTTCGCTTGTAATGCTTCTTCTAGCAATTATTGCTTCTTTTTTTTTCTTTGTTCATGAGCCTCAAGAGAACATGAGAGATCATCAATGATCATTTCTTCCAAATTTTTGTATTTTTCAATCACACACACAAAATTCTCGAAATCATTTGTCAACGTCCGTAGTATTTTCTCCACCACTCTCGCATCGGAAAGAGTTTCGCCATTTGTTGGGGCCTAAAATTTTTTTATTTTTTTATGGATTTATTTATTTATTTATTCATTGATTCTTCTTTATCTTGCTTTCACTGTTTTAATTTTATACTTAGATATATTTTTATTAATCCTTGGAATTAGCAAGTAAGTTGGGCTTTTAATGGA
>JANZLC010000004.1:13519573-13532615 GCA_026413385.1 Erythroxylum gracilipes
ATTCGTTCCCGGATGTCGGTGTCGGAGATTTGTTTCAGTTCGATGTGAATTCGATTGTTATTCGATTTCTTTGGCTTTCGCAAGATTTCGTGACTTTTGTGTGATTCGTTCTTTCGGATTTTGCTCTCTTTGCCTCTTGTGGTTTATCGATTTCAAATTCAAGGTTGGGATTTGGAAACGGGTCCCAACAGAAAATGTTTAAACCAGGTTGTTTGGTTGAAGCTTTTGAGCAAGCCCATTTTGTAAGAAGCATCTATTAAAGCAGCCATGAGGAAACAACGTCAAACTAACTACCCTCTATCAACCTAGCCATAGAACCCTTCACCAAAAAACACCATTTCTCCAAATTGTGCTCCTATAATACCACCAAATATAAACCCCACTTCCAGACCAATCAGACAAAAACTTGGAACTTGTTTTCGTTGTGGAGAGCGTTTTGTTCCTGGTCATCAGTAGAGCAAAAAATAGTTTCACTACATTATACAAGTGGAAATCAAACCTTTGAGGGAAGCTGAAGCTACTTAAGAGTTTGGGTTAAATAAACGAGAGGAAGCAAAGGAGACCTACTAGGAATATAACGCTAAAGAATGGAGTGAAATCTTTTTACATGTTCTTAAGAGCACAATCTCATCAACCTTTACTCATACTTGTGGATAGTGGATTTGCACCCACAATTTTGTTGACAAGGAGGTAGCAAAAAGACTCTATCTAAATCTACAACCCACCTATCCTTTGGTTGTGGTGGTGTCAAATGGTAGCATTATGTACAACAATTACAATTGCACCGATCTACAATGGAAGATACAAGGAATTAAGTTCAAGGTTGATTTATGTATTCTTAATCTAGAAGGATGTAACATGGTTCTTGGGGTAGATTGGATGAAGAGTTTCAGCCCTATCCTGTTTGACTTTAAAAATTTGCAGTTGTCTTTTAATAAGGATGGGAAGAAAGTGATTTTGTAAGGAGTCACAGAGGATAGCAAGGAGGAGAGTCAATTTTGTAGTATGACAAGCAAGGAGTTGTGTAAGATTGTGCAGAATAAGGAGATTGCAATTCTACTTATTCTTTGGCAACCTATAGAACTCTGCTCAAATATGGAGGTCTACTCACTTAAGGATGGGGAATTCTCGTCAACTAGACTTAACCAGTTACTAGAGAATTTCACATATGTTTTTAGCACTCCTGATTCACTACCACCATATCGAGAGTTTGATCATTCAATTTCACTTAAGGATGGAGCACAACCTATCAACATACGCCCATACCAATACCCCCATTTTCTCAAGGTAGAAATTGAGAAGCTAGTCAAGGAGATGCTAGATTCTGGATTAATTCAACGTAGTCAAAGCCCATTTGCATCACCAATCCTACTTGTTAAAAAGAAAGATGGAGTATGGAGGTTTTGTGTTAACTATCAAAAACTTAATGCCATTACAATAAAAGATAAGTTCCTTATTCCTCATATAGAGGATCTTTTGGATGAACTTTATGGTGCCCAGTATTTTTACGAAGATTGATTTGCAAACAGGTTACCATCATAATAGAATGAAGGCTAAGGACATACCAAAGACCGCTTTTTGAACACATTTAGGGCATTACGAGTTTTACATTATGTCTTTTGGTCTCACAAAATCCCCTGCCACTTTTCAGGCACTTATGAACTATATATTTACTCCTTACCTTTAAAAATTCATTTTAGTTTTCTTTGATGATATTTTAATTTATAGCTCCACTTTTTCTCAACATTTTACTCACCTTAGGATTGCTCTTAGTATCTTACGAGAACACAAGCTATTTGCTAAGAGATCCAAGTGCTCAATGTTAAATCGAGTATTTAGGGTAAGAGATCCAAGTGCTCCTTTGCTTAATGTTAAAGAGTTAAAAGGTTTTTTGGGCTCATTGGGTATTATAGAAGGTTCGTTTAGGGTTATGGAGTAATTAGTAAAACCTTAATAGATTTGCTCAAGGAGGACTCATTCCAATGGAATTCTAAGGCCCAAGAAGCTTTTAAAAGATTAAAGGAAGATGTGTCATCAGCAGTAGTCCTTGCAATGCCCAATTTCTCTAAACCATTTATATTGGAAATTGATGCGAATGAGTTAGGGATTAGGGTGGTTGTATCCAAGGTAGCAACCTATCACATATCTCAATAAGGAACTTAACATAAGGGACCAAGGGTTGTCAACATATGCGAAGGGAGTTACTAGCAGTTCTTTTAGCAGTGGATCATTGGAGACATTATTTGGAGGGAAAGCCATTTGTCATCTGCACCGGTTCGACCACCGGCCTCCGGTTCGATGGCCGATCCAGGTTTCAAAACACTGGTTGTAGGGGGTCATGTGAGAGTTGAAGGGATATATCAAATTCTCAAATCTTTTCTTTTTTTGGCCCATGATGAAACAACAAGTAGCTAAGTGGGTGTCAGCTTGGGAAGTTTGTCAAAAGTGTAAAGGAGAGAATGTGCCCTATCTTGATCTTCTTCAACCCCTAAAGATTTGAAAGAAAGCATGGGATCATGTTAGCTTGGATTTTGTAGGTCTTCCAAAGTCTAAGGGTAAGGATACCATTTTAGCTAACAAAGTATAGTCATTTTCTGTTGTTGACACATCCTTACTTAGCTAAGCAAGTGGCAACATTATTTCTAGATCAAGTCTATAGACCATATGGTCTTCCTATTGCAATTATTTCTGATAGAGATAAATTCTTTACTAGCCTATTTTGAAAAGAGTTATTCTCTACTTTGGGTAGCCATTTCCACATGAGCATGACATATCATTCTCAAACGAATGTTCAAACCGAGCGAGTGAACCGCTGTTTGGAGACCTATTTATAATGTATTTTCCATCTTAATCCTAGAGAATGGAGCAAGTGGGTACCTTTGGCTGAATGGTGGTACAATACCAACTATCAGTCAGCCCTCCGTTTAACTCCAGTTAAAGCTTTATAAAGATACAAGCTGGTTTCGATTCTATTTGCTATGGATCTCCACTCTTCTATAGCCTTGGTGGATTCTTATCTTCAAGAACGAGCGCAAATGCTCTAAGTCATCAGGGAATAGCTGGCTAAAGCCCAAAATCGGATGAAGCAACAAGCTGATAAACGAAGGAGTGAGAAGCAATTTAATGTTAGGGACCAAGTTTATTTAAAGCTTCAACGATACAGACAACAGTCATTGGAGACGAGGAAAGCATTTAAGTTATCAATCCGCTACTTCGGGCCATATCAAATCACTCAAAGGTAGGCCCTATTGCCTACAAATTAGCTCTTCCTTCCATCTGCAAAAATCCACCGTCTTCCATGTCTCACTCTTGAACACAACGATGGGAGACATAAGGCTCAGTTTCTCAGCAGCTACCCTTTTACTTGCAAGGGGACGGGTCTATGGTAGTACCAGAAAAGATTTTGGGTTCAAGGCAAGTGAAACTTAAAGGGAAGTCAGTATCTCAAGTGCTTATCAAGTGGCAGGGCATGACGAAGATGATGCAACGTGGGAGGATGTTGAATTTCTTAATCATCAATTTCTAGATTTTCAATTTTGACACCTCAAGGAAAAGGTGTCACCTAAGGGAAGGGGAATGTAACAAACATAGACCAATTGGCTAGCTACTTCTAATTTTTCGTTTTTACTTGATTCCAATTGTCACTCTGTTGGGATATAGGAGGCATGTGCAGGAGATTCCCATCATTAAAAATCATAACAGAAAATTTCCTTTTTCTCATCTAATTTCTCTCTCTTTTCTCATCATCTTCTTCCTTTATTTCCTGAACGTGCTATAATTGTTATTGTTAAATGGGGAAAAGGAGTCTGAAAGTGAAGAAGGGCGACAATAAGGATGTTCACAATTTAGGATTTGTTCCAGTACAGAAGTCATTCCATTTAGTCCCGTAAATGATAATCTTTACCGGCCTCTTGTGACATTATCTGTTGAAACATTAAGTGGATGCAGCATGAGATAGTCAACCTTTTGCATTTTTTAAGTATAGTCAACCTTTTGCATTTTAAAAGCACTTTGGACTTCTTTTCCTCAGGAAGTTGGGCTAATTCTTGCTCCAAGAGCATGGAGGTCAAGGCATAACACAGAAGTACTGACCCCTGTGTTATTGAAATGTTTCTGGATGGTGAAAATAAAAGCAAAACAAAAATCTGCTAGACCACATTCACATCTGATCATGCTTCAGAATTTTAACCAACAATAAATTCCTTCCATTAAGCCATCAATGAACAGCGGGAATCCTTCTTGCACATAAACAAGATTACAGTTATTTAAGGATAATGGAGTTTGTGTCCAGAGAGGGACTCTTTAAGTGTTAAAATGAAGCAAGAGACAGAAGCCATGATTTACTGCAGTCACACATTACTTTGCCCGGTCTTTGAGCGCTTCAAGATCCATTTCTGTTGGGTCAGTAGCTTGAATCTCATAGTGGACACCATCCAGCTCCCTTCTCAATTTGTCTTTGGATGTGGCATAAAGCATCTTGGCACGGATTCGAGAAGTTGAAGGAGACCTGATCAGTGTAATGCATCCAATGAACAAGAATAAGATCTCAACAGGAAAAGCTTTTACAAAGAAATATATGAAAAGATTATCTCTTTGCCGTTAAAAGTGGCTCAAGAGACATGCAAAAAACAACAGACGACGAAAGAGTAAAAATAAGGGGCCAGAGTCTGATACATTAATATAGAGATGCTAAGAAACCAACAGCTAGATATTCATCACAATTGGTAATGATGCTCGGACGAAAATATTTTGTGGTCTGAATATAATCCTTGCCATCATTGGAAAACCAGGTGGGATAATAACATCAATAATAAGAATGGCTATTGAGAAACTGTTTAAGAAGGGAAGTGGCACAAGTATCCATTTTCATCTTTCAAATTGTTTCTCTTCCTATTTTTTCTTTTTGTTGCTTTTTTAGTGGATTGATAATATATGTATAACAGCAAGGTTAACTGAATATAAATATCAGTGAAGAAAAGATGTATAACTCTACGAAAGCCTCAAAGCCGAGGGATCAAAGATGGCTAGAGCAACAAATACGCAGTTAAAAAAGTAATAAGATTAGAAGTAAAGATAGGATGATGCTAACATCACTGACACCCATAAATGGAGCAAGAAAAGCATAACCCAAGAAAACAGCCTAATTAGCCCATCATCCCACTCGATAATAATTAAAAGGTTAAACTAGCAGAGTTTTTCCAAACGCAAAAGCCAAGAATTCATTCTCTATTTCTCTTGTTTTATTTCAATAGTAGGTTTTGCTTTAACAGTACTGAATATGACCACAAGAAGACAGAACATAGATTCAGATATGACTGAATAATATAAAGAGATGCACGTGAATGTAAAATAGGATCGAAAGGCAGGAGCTAACCAAGAAATGAAGAAGATCTTGCTCTTTTGACAATTCTCCGAAGTCACAAAATCAAAGTCATATACAGCATATCGGCAGTCACTGTCAGGCAAGGCAGCAGTGAAATCCTCATAGCCCTCAGCTGGTCCTCCGGTCTTCTCAACCACAACCTCCTTCTTCTTTTCATCTATTTTAAATATCACATAGCGGTGCACCTTCTTTCGCTTCAGTTCCAGAAACGTGTCTTTGGTGTGATCAGACACACGGAGGCCGGGAGAAGCATTTGGCTGATTTAATTCATTCGAATCACCAACAGGTGGTATGGCACATTTGAAGCATCAAATCATCAATAAAATCCAATAATTTTCAGGTAATGTCACATACAAGTTTGCAACTGTACATACTCCTATCATACTTCTTTTATAATTTAAACGCCACATAAATGAGAAACTTTGTTTTGTATTTAACTCAACTCAATAAAAAGTGACGAGGACACCATATCCATACTAATCCTCCACCTCAGAAGGATTAATATTAGTTAACCCCAAAATACTACCTTTCTCGATGAACAGCAAAAAAGGAAGAAGCTTTATTTATTTATGTTTTGGCCCAGATGATGTAAAAAGTAACGAGTGAAAAAAAAAACCCACCAACTGAGACAATCCAAAACAAAATCGTCACAAGTTTACAATCAAAGAAAACTAAAACTGATAGAAAAAAAAAAGCATGAAGAGATTTGTACCCGACTAAGTCCCCTGAAGCTGGAAGCCATGGGAGAAAAGAGAAGAAATGGAGGTCAGGTGACTTGAGGAAGAGCAGGCAGGCGGCTTCAGTTTAAGAAATCTGATTTGGGTGAACAGGAAAAGGAAGTCTGCATGTAGCGCACTAAAGCCAAAGTGGAGCCATAAAAAAAAAAGGAAAAAAGAAAAAGACTGGGCGTTGCATTAACGCAACCATTCCTTTTGCTTGCAGTCGGCTCATCCGAATGGATGTGGACCACGACCACTACCATATTTGTCAATCAGAAACTATCATCTAACGCTACCGGTTCACATAAGTGTGAATAGACACAAAATAATGAACAAGTGATCTGTTTCTACGTTCCTTTAGCCATTTTTAAAATAAAAGTTAAAGAATTATATTAAATAAAATTATAATAATTAAAGAATAGTAAGCCAACTATTTCATAACAACAACAACTTATCAAATCAACCACAACGGTGGTGTTTAGAACGAAGCTTCTACATTTTGTTTTTGCCGCCTTGCTGTTGCTCATTTTGTTATCAGTTCGCCGCGTAGGCGTAGTGTACACTATGTGAAGTATCTCTGTTTTCCTGATTTAAATATTTAATTAAATTTGTAGCTCTTTAGTTTAGTTTAGAATAGAGGCCCATTTCCATTTGGCCCATCATTCTTCCGTCCGATTAAAAGATTTATTATTCATTTGTCCGTGCTGGTTTCTGTTTAGGGGTTTTAGGGTTCTTCATAATCGGTGATCCTGTCCAAACTTTCCCGTCGTATATAAAAACATGGATCCTGAAGGTAATCCTTGTTGGGATCCGGGATTAATACCCCTTTAAATCCTTCTGGATTCACTATTTTCAGAACTTAGGGTTTTATCTTTTATGTTTGTTTGTGACAGGGCAAAGAGGCTCTTCGAATCCCGCTGCAATTCTTGCTTCTCTTCTGAATAAGAGATCCAAGCTTCATGAAGAGCTCCGAAGCATCGAAAGACAGGTTAATAGTATTGTGATTTTTTTCCTAATTCATGGAGCTTGATTCGGTTTTTTTCCCCTCTTTGAGTATAGTGATTTCTTTTCAGGTTTGATGGTCAGTGTGTACTGGAGTTGATTAAAGTGTCGATTTTGACTCAATTAAGTAAAATTTTGGACTAAATTGTATCTTTGTTGTACTTTTATACATGATTTGCCGTTGCTAGATGTAGTCCGACGTCCAACTAGGTATTGCACTGCTCTGTTCTAGGAGATTTAGGGTAGCTAAAGATAGTGTCTTTTTTCTTTTGTTTCTCCATTTGCTCGCGTCCTGTTTCTTTGGGGGCATGATTATGTGCTCGAAGGGAAGAGGCTATTTATCATGAACTTCTTATTAACTTATGCATTATTATTGAGTGAATGTCAAGAATATATGCTACTTTGCTGTCCTGGGTTGGGAGAATATGGGTTTGTTATTTTGCCGTTATAAAAGAAGAATGATTCAGTTGTTCAAAAAGCCTATTCCTTAATCGGAGGACTACTGGAATGTATAATTCAAGTTACTATTTTATATTTGTTTTGAGTACTGTAATTAGGCAATTTAATCCAGAAAAACCTAGAAATTTATATTTTCTTAATGGGAGCAATGTAACTGCTGTAATTACAGGTCTATGATATGGAGACAAACTACTTGCAAGATCCGAGCCAGTGTGGCAATGTATTGAAAGGTTTTGAAGGATTCCTATCTTCATCTAAGAACACTGCACTGTATGGAGTGGCTATTACACACTTCTATTTTTTTGCCTCCTTCCTCAATTATAGCTCTGTTTTATTTCAAGTTCTTTTGACATGGACTTCTATTCGTTTTTTCTTTTTTGTTGAAAGTAAATTCAAGCAAGATTCTCCAACTTTTCGCTGTAACGTATAAGAAATGCAAAATGAAAACAAGTGAAAATTTAATTTGATGATTCAAAAGGTTAAATTATATTACAATTTTTAGAGTGATTATTAAAGCCCTTGTTATTCTGTTTTACTATCTGTCGTGTATCAAGATAAGGACGTAATGCTTTGAATTGCCTATTGTACATGCATATTTTGTGTAGCGAGGTAATTTGCAAACATGGTCTTCAGCTTGAAAGTCTAACACAAATATTAAGAATACTTGCTTATGGAAAATACAGTTACTACTTCTATTAGGAAAAAAGTAAAAGTTACTTTACAAAAAATGATGCTTATTCATTGTAATTTCCATATCAAGATCGGAACTTGATTTTTATGCTACTGATAGCTAAAGTTCAGCTGAATCTGTGGAGACTAGGTTCCTGATCTCACTGATTGAATATTTGGTTGGGGATGAGGATTTATCCCCGTGTTTTCTAGTAGTTAGTTATCCTTTCTGCCAATTAGTTCAGCTTTCAAAAGCTAAAATTTCTAAGAATGCACGTGTTTCTTGTGCAATAAATAAATAAAACTTATACCTGAAATACCTGTCAAATGCAATTTAGGGTTTAGGATTTTACTTGATATTTACTAGTATCAGTTGTTCAGTAACACACAAATGACATGATATTTGTTGAATTATGTAGGTGCATAAGGATATGCATATATCCATTTGAGTTCAAGTGGAATCTTCACTTTACCTGAGCTCTAAAAATTTGTTCCTGCAGCTTGAAGCGATCGAGGAAGTTTCAGCCTGAAGACAGATTGTTCTCATTATCTTCAGTCACCTCACCAGCAGTATGTACTCTGTTCTTCAAATATCATTAGTAATTCTTCCAGCATCCAATTTATTTTATCATTATATCTTCCATATTTTGCCCATCTTGGTCAAAGGAATGTCGTGTGCTTTTGACTTCAATTTTACTGCACTTGATTGGTTGTAAGGTATATAACTTTGCAACAGAGTTACTAGCAAGTGCATCTGTCTATATGCACCTTGTTTTCACTTGCTAAATTTCTCTTACCTCACTATGTGGCCATTACATGACATGCATGACATGCATTACAGTTCCCTTTAACTATCTTTTCTTTACAGGCCGAAGAGCAAGTCGTTGGACGAGATGGTGAGTCCAGATAAATTAATGACAAAACAACTTTCCTTCCAGTAGGTTCTAATTCTGTTTGTTCTCAATGCCTGTTGTAGATGGCAGACCGGACTTTGGTTCTGGACGGTCTAAGGGAGCTATATATGCAAATGGACAGTAAGTAATCCAAGTTTTATCAGTCTCATTGTTACTATTTGCTCCTGGCCTAGGTGAATTATTGAAAAGAGTACTTGAAGATGAACATTACAAACTAGTTTAGACGCACTTGAGCTTTATATGATATATGGTAAAATACATATACGTTCTCTGTATTTTAAGAAAACTTTTTAAAAAATCCATCTATCTTTTTTTTTTTAATTTTCAATTTTTTAGAAAATATTTATCTTTTAAACATCGATTAAAAAATAATGATGAAATACATGTATGAATATGAAACATATATTAATTAGATGTTATTAATATGATAATCCAATTCAGTTTTAAAATTTGATTAGAATGAATTAAATTAGACTTAAATTAGTAATTAAAGATAATCCAATTCAGTATTTCACTGTTCTTGTTAATCAGAGGAAAGCCGAAGAAGGGAAGAGGTGGGCCTCGTGATGCCAAGAGAATCAGACCTTCAGCTGACCCAGATTTTGAATATGATGATGACCCTGATATGACGCTATGAAATGGTTAGACGTACGGTGGTTGACCTCTTTGTGGTCTGATTCATTGTCTGCCAGTTCTTGTTGCATTTCTCTTTTGGTTGGGGTTACCTGGGCACCAAATCTTCTACGCCAAAAATGGTGTTTCAATTCTCATTCAGTCAATTTTAGCCGTATAAATATGTCGATGATTCGTGACTTGTGACTTGAAATTTGTTGATGTGACATATGAGGCCTAGTGTTTCTCTTTCTGCGGCCCAGTACCCAAGCTAATCTTCCTTTGAAATGGATAATATATGGAAACTTATGACTTGAGCTGAACAGTCTGACCATGCGGTCTTCTGGAGAATTAAGCTTAAAACCGGTGACTCAGTACTCTGGACTGCAATCAATATCACCAAGGATAAATTGTACGCAAACTTAAAATGAACAAATTGTTCAATTTTTATTTAATAAAACGAGGAAGTCAAGAGAAATAAATACCTAAGGGATTCAAAACAATTATACTTAAAATTACCTTCTAGAGGTCCGATTAATATTCAAAAATTGCTCTGTAATAATAAAACAAGTAGGAAATACTGGAGTGAATTAAAAATGTTTAGGTAAAGCCGGATTTAAATATTAGCTAGGTAAGCGTGGTGTAGTAAGAGTAGTCTTGTAAACCATCCTTTGGGAGTGGTGAATGATGTAGTAAGAGTAGTTATAAATCTTGTAAACCATACCTTTGGGAGTGGCAAAGGGAGGGCCCTAACAGGTAGGGAAAAAAAAAGCTGCAACTTGGTTAAAAAAATACATAATTAATTATTTAAAAAATCTAAATTTTACTATTGTTTAAATTTTAAAAAGTGATAATAAAATGTTTGAATTTTAAATTTTTTACAAAATTAGTTTGTCGCTAGATTTTTTGTTAATGGATATTAGTTATAATTTTTATGGAATAATTTTTTTATGTTACTTATTAATTTAATTAATATTAAAATGATTTAGTAAAAAAAAGGCAAAATCAACAAAGCTTAATTTAATATATTCCTTTTCCTCGGTTTGTCTTTTTATTTCTTCATCAATTTTTCTCTTGTTTGTATCTCCAGTTATTTTTGTCATTTCTTCTTTGGTAACATTTTTGGTAACATCTCCTCGATAATGTATTGGATTTATCGTTTTTGTATTTGACGTCAACCGCATTCTTATTCTAGTTTTTAATGAACTTATTGTTAAAATCTTATCTCCAACTCATCTTTTCCTCTCGTATTTGTTTCTCTCCAACATTTGTTCCTCAGGAGCATCCAATTATGAGGGGTTTGCCAAGGTTAATATTTGCTTCTCAATTTTCATCTAAACTAGAATTACAATTTCCCCATTGCACAGCTATTGTGGACCACTTATAAATCAACAAGAATAATAATATATTTAAGATTGTCCAGATGTAGATGTACGTAGTCTTACCTTAGTCCCTTCAATTGTAGAGCAAGAAAGACCAATAGTCAACTTGCAATTAAGGTTAAAGAGATGGAATTTGAGCTAGTTGTTGATCAATCAACTTAGGAAATTTACCTTATGCCTTGAAATTTATATAATATTTTTGTTTCGTTGGAAGGACTATATTTTTAGACGGAAACTTGATCAAAATTGCATATATTTTAAGTTTGGTTGGACAGTGCACTACAACAAAGTAGGGAAAAGGCCACGTTTTTTTTGTTATAATTTTAAAATCATAGCTAAAGATCGATATTTGGCAACGATTTTTAAAATCGTCACCAAAAGGATAACTTTTAGTGACGTTTTGAAAAATAGTAGCTAAAAGGTTTTTTTTTCACGACTATTTTGAAAATTGTCACCAAATATCAACATTCAGCTACGATTTTAGAAAAATAGTCACTAAAAGTTAATCTTTTAGCTATGATTTTAAAAATTGTTGCTAATCACTACAACAAGGTAGAATATTAGCTACATTTTTTTCCGCTACGTTTTTACTTTTAGCGACGATTTTAAAAATCATCACAAAAAGTAAATCTTTGGCGACGATTTTAATAATCGTTATCAAATGAGGACCATTTGGTGATGATTTTTAAAAATTGTCTCTAAAAGGTTAACATCTTACGACAAATTTTGAAATCGTCGCTAAAAGTAGACCCTTTAGCAATGTTTTTGTCGCTAAAAATAGATCCTTTAGCAAAGATTTTTAAAAGTAGTCACTAAATGGTCCTCCCAAAATGTCACTTTTTTTTAGGCCAAATCTACCGAATGAGGAGGGAACGAAAATGAGACTTGTGCTTAAAATGAAAAGCTCTAAAAGCCTAAAGCACTCTTCTCTCAGCTGCTCTTTCTTTCCTCTTCCACCATGAAAACGCCACACCCATGTCTTATCCTCTGCTTTCTTCTTTCCTCTTCCTCCGTGAAAATGAAAGGTAGCTCTCGATCCATAATGTAGAGAGCTTATGTTTGTACGTGCTTTTTTGTTTCTTTTTTTTAATATCTGAACTTGGGTTGATGAAATGCATCTGGGTTTTGTGTTGTGGATCTCTTTGTTGTCTATGGAGTCGTAAAGGTGTCGTCTTGAGTTTTGTTTGAATGAGTGTTTCTTTGTTCGTTTTTCGCCCATAAGCTTATCTCATTTTTCATCGTGGGTTCATTTTGAAGCTTGATTTCTTGGGAAGATGTGAAATTTGATGAGAAATTTGATGTCTCAAGTATTCCTGCTTTACCATTATTAACCTTATTGGGGTTGCTCTCTTATTGCTTGTTCTCATTTGCTTTGCGGCCGATTTGGAGTTTCTTGACAATATTCCTTCTATTTACAAGGGGCTATTTCAGAGGAGCACTCGCACCTCCCCGTATGATCAACCTCAGTCTGCGATTTGGAACCCTATTGCCAACATCATAAATAACAAGCATGGTTGGTTGTCGAAGCTTGTGGATCCCTTGCAGCACTTCATTGCCTCTAGCGCTCATAGGCTCTTTGCCTCCTTTTTTCGGAAAAGCCTCCCTCCGAGGTTCGATTCTTTTATTTTCTTGAATGATTTCTTGTTTCTTGAAGTTGCGGTTGTTAATTTTTGTATGAATCAATATCTTCTCTAAAAATTAGGGTTTTTTTTAATTCCACCGATAACGAAAGAATTCTCGAATCTAGTGTAAACGCAATAAACTGAGTAATAACTTAATCAAACACACCCTAAATTTCACAACAATTTTCACTTATTTCTCAACTTCACTAAACCTCTAAGTTTCATAAAGAATTTTCATTAATTGGACAATTAATGAAAATTCTTTATGAAACTTAGAGTT
>JANZLC010000004.1:13569839-13593846 GCA_026413385.1 Erythroxylum gracilipes
TGAATTTTTGATTATCTTTTGAAATTGATGGTCAAAATAAGTTATATGGTGTTAATTATACATGTATGATGTGAATTAATTAAAAATATATAGACTATAAAACGTCCACTTTTCACAATTTAACATTCACAACACGTTTGGAATTTTATTATATATATATATATATATATATTATATTTTCTCTTAACAAAATTTATCAATTATTTAGTGAAATTGTCTTGTATGTGAACATTCATTTTTTAAATTGATAAAAGTTACAGTCAAGAATTGTGCATTTTGATAATCATTATATTTGTTGAGATCTTTGATTTTTATTATTAACAAAAAGACAATAAAGCACTACAGAAATAGAGAAAATTAATAGAGAAAATTACAAACTGGCAAAGAAAAGGACGAAGAAGATAATCTCAAAAGCTAAGAGCAAAGCTTTTAAGAAATTATACCAATGATTAGAAACGAAAGATAGATAAAAAATGATATATTTAAGTTGTCAAGAGCTAGAGAACAAAAAGTGAGAGACTTAAATCAAGTTCATTGTATAAAAGATGAAGCATGGCGGGCGCTTGTGGCTAAAAATGACATCAAGAAAAGATGGCAAAAATACTTCTATAGCCTTTTTAACGAAGGTGATAGATGCATAATTAATCATATTTATACCCCATATTTGATGTATTTTTTCTTAATATTTTATAGTTTTATTATATAGCTGGTATTTAATTTGGTCCAAGTGTGTTTACATAGTATAATTGCCTTCATGGATTTAAAGTAAAAGAATTCAAATGAAAACACAGCAAAATAGAGATTCAAAGCACAGAATGGATGCAAAGGTGTGCAACAACCCGTGCACTTCTCTCAAACCATGCAGATTCGCGAATTCTGGGTATTTTGAATTATGTACAGTTTGATGCACGACCATGTATCAGCTCATGCATCTCCCCAAAACCTTAGATTTTACTATAAAAGGACGTATTCAAAGGCAATTGAGGAGAGCAGACATTAGGAGGTGATTGCGGAGCCAAAGATCATTCATAAGGGAAATTTTAATTCAAAGAAGTGGAAAACACGGATAAATCCTCAAAATATCCATCAGAATATAAGATCAAACCTTTACCTTACAAGGATATTCGATAGAATATAACCAAGAAGATTTAAAATTATGAACCCATTGTTTTTAATATGTTTTTCTTTCTGTTTATATTTGATTTCGTGTTCTAACATATGTAACAAAATTATTTTAGTGTCTAGGCAAGATGAATCCCAGTTTTATGCAATAACATGTTTTGATTCTTTTATTAATGCAATTGTTTGGATTGATATATTGTGATTTAATTACTGTTTTTTATGTTCTAATAGATACGATATATTATATCATGATATGATTTCATAACATAGAGATTGAAAAATCCTTGTTTAAATAGATCTACCTTAATTAAAAGGAGTTGATTACAACCCTAAAGATAGGATGACATAAATCTTTTGAATTTGGGGCAAACCTAATAGAGGGATTCACAAATTGATAAAGCAATCCTATAAACTTTAACTTGAGTAATTCAGTTGAAAACCTTATGATTAGATGTTATTAGACTTGTTGGATCTCGTTCTCAAAACCCAACTCTTGCTCTGATACCCCAACTGTTGGACCCCAATTTCGGAGCCCAACATTTAGAGTCATAAAACATGAGCGTGTTATCCTATAGGGTTATTTTCATGAATCCTCATTAGCCATCATCCCACCATGATGGTGTGCCCACACCAGCCAAACATAAAAAACAAACTCATTTTTGCCACTTCAGCACAGATTTTGGGAAACCTCAAACTGGAATTATAAATTAATTTTTTCATAACATTTGTCCCTCATTGTCTTAAGTTTCTAATGACACTAAAACCATTCAATTTAGTTCAGAAATTTGAAAGTTAGGGCCCAAACATTTTCAAACTGATATTAGAATGAAACAATACACTATACTCAACTTCCATCTAGACTTTGAAAGTCTTAGGGACCGAATTAAAATTCAATTCCTTCATATAATTTGTAGCTCTATGTCTCTATTTTATTTAGAGATAAGAATCATCTTATTAGGAGGTCAGATAACAAAGTTATGGACGAAAGAATCAAACAAGGTGTGGTCCTCAATCATATTGAACCTATCTCAGGACAATTGGCATAACTTTCTCTATATATATCGGATCAAGGTCATTATTAGATGGTTTGAAAGAGGACTTATATAGATAAAAATTTCATGAAGACCTTGATGATATGCTATGTCATGTAGAGGGTCAAAATTGGACCATACGATAAAGTAAGACGATCTCAGACGAAAGGTCAGACAAAACCAAACGAAAGGTTAGACAATTTGGGACAATTGGAATAACTTTTCCTAGAGATATCGGATCAAGGTCATTCTTATATGGTTTGAAAGAGGACTCATAGATCTACAACTTTCAAGCAGACCTTGAAGATAGATTCGGTCATCTATAGGGTCAAAAGTGGACCAGAAGATAGGTCAGACGATTCTGTCTATAGTGCATAAGAAGATGTTTCAGTCTACAGTGCATAGAAGATGTTTCAGTCTACAGTGCACCAGAAGGAAGGTTTTAGTCTACAGTGCACCAGAAGGAAGGTTTCCGTCTATAGGGTCTTCCTCACATCACCAAAAGTTCTGAATCACTAACTACACTCTCCAAAACATCTTCACTTATAAAGATCATAACTTTCGACTCAGATGTTCAAAATTTTCATACTATATACCGTTGGAAAGCTAGAAAGATAAAGATCATAAGTTTCGACTCAGAAGTTCAATACAGTTTTTCACCTGAAGTCAGAACACGAATTTTGCCCCTATGGAAGACTTGAAATTTGCACTATACTAACTTGGGATGTCCTGAGCATAATCATTCAACTACCAAATTGACTTCATTAAACTCTCAAATCTCAACTGATTTGACTCATCACATTCCCCTACATCTCATCAGTCATAATTCCTATCTTTCTTTTCCATAACATCTTACTTATGTGTGTGTGTGTATACATATATATATATATATATCAACGATTCATGTTTAAAATCATCAACTCAAGTTAATAATCATCTCAAGTTGACAACTTCTTCAAGTATATCTGCTTCCAACTAAATATCATCCATACACAATTCATATTTCGTTAATAGCAAAAGATAAGAGTTTACAAAACTTTAATGGCATTCCAAGCCACATTACATCATCAGTATCAAAATCCAAATTACAAAAGATACCAAACCCAATAATTCTCAAAATGTGACTAAAGCCTTGCTTTTACAAAATCTAACTTAATTTACAAAAACATTGCAAAAGTAAAATGATTCCTCGATTCTTAGTTACTCGGCCTTATTTTCTTCACCTGAAGATGGGACAAAAAGGGGTGAGCTTGAAAGCTCGTGGGTAACAGTTTATAACGGAAAATAAGCAAAAACCTTTGAAAACATTTACTTGTCATAGAAAATTCTCATTGAGTTCATAAAGCACATGTTTCTCAAATTCTTATCATGTAGTCAAAATCTCAAACTACAAAACATGAATGCATCAAATTTGTTCACATAGCATAAACACATAAGCACATCAAAATAGTTTGGGTGGATCCATAAATATGACGCACTACACATTTCCATATAATGGTCCTGTGTAGTCGTAAACTTAAGGGAGTCCATGAAGGAGCTCCATGCCACTAGCAGGCAAGTGGGAGAAGCCTTTAACTTGGTCAACAAGCACGTGACATAACTTAAGGGACCACCACAAACCCACCCACATAACACATATTTCATAACTTGTAAACTTGTTTCCCAAACCGACACTTTTCCAGAACTTGATTTTTCATAAACATGAGATATTTTGAAAACCATTTTCGAAAACATGATTTCATTTTCAAAGTCTTTTCACAAATCATTCACACAATTCATATATCAAACATATAGTAATTTTTCAATTCATTCAAGAAGCAATAATGCAACACTTATGATGCAATTTAAATTATTAAACTTATTTGATTTAAGAAAACATTTATGGCTTATTTACTCTATTATAAACATGTACCCACCTTGATTTCCTTGCTTAAGGACTTGCTCAAAATGCCTCTCCTCTTGTTCCTCTTGCCTCTTTTGATCCCCTTGATTCTTCACCAAATGAAGAGATTTTTGGCTCAAAATGGAAGTTCTCTTCCTCTACCTTTTTCCCTTCTTGAACAACCTCAAAATCTCTCTTAAAACCAAGAAATGATGAAACCCTAACTATCTTTCCTTCTTTTCTCTCCTCTCCACTGAAACCTCACTTCTTCTCTTATTATTTTCGTATTTTCTCTTCTTCCTTCCCCCTCAAATCATGTTTTTCCCTTCTTAAAATGCAAGACTACTTTTTTCTTCCATTTCTACCCTTAATGAGTGTGCAAAATCTATTTTGCCCTTCCTTATATGCTTATGTTCTTTCATCCTTAAGTGATCTTCCAAAAATACCCTTAAACAATCTTACTACCTTAACACTTTAATTCCATTAACACATGCAATAAATCCTACTAACTTTGACGTCATTACATAATTCCAAAGTAATTAATCTATCAAAACCTAAAAAATTATTTAAATCATGCTTAATAATAATAATAATAATTTGGGGGCCAACATCACGGGTCTAAAAAACATCCCAACCCTGTTTATGTCCGCTAGGGGGTGTATATCTGCTTAGCAGACATTCACTATAAACGTTCAGAAATTTGGTATTTCTATCCTCTAGATGGCAAAATCTCTCTTTTGAATCTTCACAAAAGTTGTAGATCTTGAAGTTCTCTTTGAAAGCGTCTTAGAATGACATTAATCTGACATCTATATAAAAAGTTATGCCTCTTATCCCAAGATATATTTGTTTATAGATGAATGACTTATCAATGTTTTGTCCAAAGATATTTAGGCTTGATTATGAACTTGAATGAGCCTAGTTGATGTCGGATTGAACCATTAAAGTAAGGAAAGTGTTTTCGATGTTAAGGGATGATTTTAATGATCTTTTTAATGGGTTATGAGACATGTATTAAGGATATATACCCAGGAACGTTATTGAGCATGCTTGTACATATTCCATATATACATATATGCATAAATGAATACTTATAATTGTGCAAAGTTGTGAAGTGTATAAATGTGTATGTATTACATGATATAGAGGAACATATAGAGCGCTATCATCCAGACGTTTCCGGGACTTTGAGGCAATACCTTATAGAGCAAACTATAAGTAAACTAGACGGTTTCACTCAATTAACTGTTTGTGTTAGATTATGTTTGAATTATCTTATGAATGTGATTTGATTGTATTGATTTTGGACAATGAAGGTCCAAGGCTTTTGATGCATGAATCTAATATTAAAGTGCTACTAGTATGTGAGTATGAAGAAGTAAATGTTACTCAACTATTTTTGTTGAATGTCAGATTAAGGTCCGAAAATAAATGTGTTCTGAATGTGAATGTGAAAGCATGTAATTGATTGAGAATATGTTAATGTGAAGTGTTCCAATACTTGAATGCATGAAGGATAAAGGTAGCTGTGATTGGAGTCGCCAGTATAAAGACCTTAAAGCGTAGACTGTGATTAGAGCCTTAGGCTCAGTTGTGAATGTACTCAGTATCCACCAAAGGATATGAGACATTATCTGATACAGCTCAGTATCCACGAGGGATATAAGCTAGTAAAAAGGCACTCGGTCACAACAACAATAATAAATAAAAGTGAGTCTCATGTGCATTGCAGTTATAATTGATATGTGTATTTTGTATGAATGAAATATTCAGTATGATTGTTCTGAAAGTGATATGTGATGCTTTATGTCAAAATACAAAGATGTGAATTATATATTACGTGTGTTGATGTGTTGCATGAATTGAGTGAACCATCAATGATGGTTACATCATTGAGTTTGCAAAACTCATCAAAATTGCAATATTGATTTTTCAGGACTGAGAGAGGACTGTAGCTGCGGAGAGACTCTACAAGAAGCAATATTCTTTTATTTTTTGAAAAAAGAAATGGCTCAAAGGTCGGTTAGCCGAGATTGGTAGATTAGATGAAATTTTTGTATAATTCCTGTTGGGCACCCCATCCTCGTGAGACACGTGCCCAACGTCCTAAGTAAGATCTGAACGCGTATCCTATAAGGGAGGCATCCCCCCTAATCAATCACCATAATCAAACTCATTTTTCCTATTTCAGAATCTCCTATTTAGAACAGATTTTAGGAAACCTCAAATCGGAATTACAATTTGACTTCTTTAGAACATTTTTTCTCCATTTTCTTAAGTTTCTAATGACACTAAAATCATTCAATTTGGTTCAAAAATCTGAAAGTTAGGGCCCAAACATTTTTGAACTGTTCTTATACTGAAACAGTATTCTGCTACTAAATTCCATCCAAAAATTGAAATTCTTAAAGACTGGAATAAATTAGAATCCTTCAGATAATTTGTAGCTCTATGCCTCTAGTTTATTTTGAAATAATAATCACCTCATTCGGAGCTCTACAGATTAAGATATCATCAAAATACCGAAGGGTGTTCAGTAAAATATCCAATTCATACTCTTCCAATCGATACCCTTACTTTGATTCAATCAATCTTTTCCAATCAACACTAAAGGCTATCAATTTTTATGTAAAGATAGAAAAATGTGTTAGGAATCTATGGGTTCAAGAAGCACCTCATTTGGAGGTCAGACGAAGAAGTTATGGCTAAAGGAATCAAATATTATTTTGCCCTTGATCACATTGTACTTGTTTCGGGACAATTGACATAACTTTCACTAGAGATATCGGATTGAGGTCTTCTTAGGACAGTTTTGAAGAGACACTGAAGAGATATTTCAACATCTAGAGGGTCAAACTTGGATCAGATGAAAGTCAAACAAAGGTCTTCAATCTAAGACCGAGTCAGACGAAAGGCTTCAGTTTAAGACTGAGTCAGATGAGGGGCTTTAGTCTTAGACTGAGTCAGACGAAGGGCTTTAGTCTAAGACTGAATCAGACGAAGGCACATATCCTATGCGACATCACTAATTTTAAATGATCATAACTTTTAGCTCTGATGTCCAAAAATTTCATACTATATACTGTTAGAAAGCTAGAAAGACAAGCTACAACTTTATAGAAGACAACTTTGTCTAATTCAGCCTAGATTAATCCAAATTTTCCCCTAAAGTCAGTACACAATTTCTTACCCCTATGAAAACTTGAAAATGCAATATACGAACTTTGAGAGTCATGAGCAAAAACACAACATATTCCATTAGTATCAAAAGATAAGAGTTTTACAAAGCTTTAATAGGCATTTTAAACCACAATACATCAATATCTCAAAATCCCAAAATACAAAAAGATTCATGAACAGTAATTTGCTCAAAATGAAACTAAAGCCTTGTGGTTACAAATATAGCTTTAAACACAAAAAGATGCAATTTTTTTAGTGATGTCTCGATTCTCTTTCACTCGATCTCTTGCTCGTCACCTAGAGATGGGAAGGAATGGGGGTGAGCTTAAAGCTCGTGGGTAACAATTTTATCACTAGTATCAAGAAAAACCATTGAAATAATCATTCCATTTTAAACATTCATATTAATGCAAAACATGCATGCATCACTCTTATCACATAACATGAGCACATAATTACATCAAAATGGTTTGGGTAGATCCATAAACATGACGAACTACATAATTCCATATAATGATCCTATGTAGTCGTAAACTTGAGGGAGTCTATGAAGGAGCTCCATGCTACTAGCAGGCAGGCAGGAGAAGCCTTTAATTTGGTCAACGTGCACGTGACATACTTTAATGGACTACACTAAACCCACATAACATGTAATTCATGGATTGAAAACAGTTTGCCCAAAAAGGCACATTTTGGAAACTTGATTTCACAAACTTTCACAAATCATTTTCATCTTGCATTTCATAATTCATAAACAATTCATATACTATACATGTAGCACATTTTCAAAGCATTCAAAGAGCAATAAATGAACACTTAAAAAGTAGTTGAAATCATTTATTTCCGTTTCTTAAAAGAAACATTAATGGCTTATTACATAATTATAAAAATGCAACCCACCTTGAATTCCTTGCTTAAAAAATTTGCTTAAGGATGTCTTTCCTCTTGCTCCTCTTGCCTCTCTTGATCCCCTTCTTGATTTCCTACATAAATGACAAAATTCCAATTCAATAAATATTCCAACTGAGGACCCAAAGAAGCATATACATAAAATTGATCCTAGAAAGCTTTAACCCATGAAATTCTTAAGCTTCAAGAACTAAAACCTTTCCAAAAATCTAAAAGATTAAGAATGAGCTTACCTTGAGTCTTTACAAAATGAAGAGTTTCTTAGCTCTAATGAAAGCTCTTCTCTTCCTCTACCTTTTTTCTCTTCTTGAACAATCTCAAAATCTCTCTTGAAAACTAAGAAATGATGAAACTCTAGCTTTTTCCTCCTTCTTTCTCTCAAAACCGAAACCTCTCCTTGTTCTCTCTTATTTTTGTTTTTCACTCTTCTCTCCCTTCAATTCACATTTTTCCCTTCTTAAAATGCAAGAAACCCTTTCCTTCTTCCTTTTATGCCCTTAATAAGTCTAAATTGTTCATTTTTCCCTTCCTTATAAGCTTACGGTCTTATACCCTTAAGTGATCTTCCAAAAATACCCTTGAACATTCTTATTACCTTAATTCAATGTACACCATACTTTACTCTAACTCACTTTTAATTTCTCTATTTAATACTTCTAATTTCTCCTTATGCTTGCAAAAATCATGGACTAAATTCTAAGAAATTAAAATAAAGTAAAATGAATAAACAAATAAATAAAGAATAGTTTTGGGGTCCAACAATTCCTTATATGTAGCATATTTTGTATTTAGTTTTGTCATTGTACATATTCGGATGATATTGTAAAGTTACAATGTACATATTGTTTAAGTAATGAAATTATGAATTTGGCCTTTAAATATTGTGTCTTTCTTGATGGTGTCTTATAAGAGAATAAAGAATGATGATGCCATGTTTAAGTGAATGCTGCTCTAGCGTGCCATTATCATGGGTTAGGTACTGGAATGTCCTTAGGGTGTTCCGGTACATACCCCGTGGTAATGGGGCGCTACATAAGGTGTTGTGTAGTAAGCACTTAAGGCCTAGCTCAACCTTCCTTCTTTAGTTTAGCCACGAGGTGTCCTAGGAGGGTCCCAACTTTGGGAAGGCGTATTTAAGTCATCCATACCCAGACTAATCCTCGCTCGCATCGGTTAGCCCGTACAGGGGTAAAGTGCTGGCCAAACAGATTTCTACATTCCCAAGGCTCGAACTCAAGACCTCTGGTTAAGGGATGAGAATGTTGAACCACTCACACCAACCATGTTTGGTTCAACCTTCCTTCTTTGGCTGGCAATAAAGAATAGAATTAGTATACTACAAATTAATGTATTATCCACAGATAATTGATAACTCTTAAAATTATGCATTTATCACAAGATCATGAAACCGAATTTTTTTTAAAAAAATTCTTACCTCGTAATACCGGTGGAAAAAACCGTCGAAAATTTAATCTATTTTACCGATGGAAATACGAACACCATCTGTAATGTAGATTCATTTACCGACGGTATTATGTATACCATTGGTACATATGCGTATTTGTGCAATTTAATAAACTCATTGTTCTGATGGAATTCAATCCGCCGACAAATTATACGTGTATTTGCGATGGTATTTATATTCCGTCGGTAAATATGATGACTTTTCTTGTACATTACCTTCAGTTTACCTATGGAAAGGCGTCCGTTGCTACATGTTACCGACGGTTATGCCCTTTACTTTTTTCCGTCGGTATAAATTACCGACAGAATATTACCCGTTGGTAATATATTGTGGGCCGTTGGTAAATTACCGATGGAACAACACATAAAATGTCCTTCGGTAACTTCAGTTACGGTCATTTGCACGATGATTTCGTCTGTCTTTGATTTTTGTCAGCAATTTATTTTACTGACAGAAATCGGTCAATACTGTTAGTAAACAACTAATTTCTTGTAGTGGTAAGTTGGATAAATTACAATTCTTGAACTCAAATGGGAATTGCATTCTATATAAGGAGGAAACGGAATCAAGGGACCATCTATTTTATGAATGTTCTTTCACTATCTCGATGTGGAGAGTATAAGGATGCAATGCCTATAGAACGTGGACATTAAATCTTTCCCTAAGGTAAGTAACTCGCTTATTGAGTCTAATTCGTCTAATCCTTCCTGGAAATTTCACTCATTCGCATTGGCTGTCATTACATAGGAGATAAGGAAAGAGCAAATTATATAAGATTCCAAAACAAGCAAAGAACTAAAGAATAAGTTTTGAATGTCATATGGCAGAAAAATTAGGGAACAAATTATTTGCCCGGAACTGGCAGGAGGTTGCAACCAAGCAACATATTCAGTATAAAAGTATAGCATGTAAGCGTAAGAATGTTGACACCACGCAGTGGAACTTTCATTCTGGTTTCCTCGCATGCATGTTGACCCAAGGCGAATAGTGAGGTCCTCACTCAAGAACGAAGCTATCTGAAGCATGTAACCGTGTTAAGCATACAGTGCTACAAGTTCAGACATGTGGCTTGAATTTAAAGGAGATGCATGTATCTTGAGTTGTACTGGTATTTAGTTTTTGAAAGCTTTGGAATTGCAGGTCTTTGAGGGGGACTAAATCAAATTTTTATACACCCATTATTTAATACAAAATTTTTATCTCTCAAAAGAAAAAAGTTTTGAATTCCTTCAGTGGGATAGAAGTGAAATGTAAGAGGGATGTATAAAAACTTAATGTAATTATAATAATAGGTCATTCTCAAAATTGATGTCTAGTATTTGGATATCTTAGAGTCGTGATTAGGATAAACAACAAATAGGAAAGAAATCATCACGTGTGGCTTAAAGAGAAATTTACTTTTTGCGTCAAAGTGTACAGGAGCCATGTCCAACGGTGACCTTTCTACGGTGAGACCAAAGTCACTCGTGTTTTGACTGGGAATGGTGTTGAAACTTGAAAGTAGCTTTTGTGTTGAATAAAATATCTTAGGACGACAATTTTTACCAAGTTGAATGCTTGTCTTACTTGTCAGTAGATGAGAGTTGAAAACCACTACGCCTCTTTCTTTGACTCCTTTCACAGTAATGATCGATGCTGAACAAATGTCAATTTGGCTACAAACTTCTGGTTGTACTTCTCTGCATTTTAGTGGTGTGTACAAATTTTCTGGTACTGAATTCCTATACTAAAAAAGTATTACGATTTTCAATGTTAACCATCTGACTATCTTAAATTTTAGTTTCTTAACTTTCCTTATAATACTAAGTTCCAAGCTTGACTCATTGAACGAATTTCGTTTATACGGTGATTTTATGCAGACTTTTGTTGAGTTCATCAAATTTGAAGTCCATTTAGGCTCCAAAAGATCAGTGAATTATTTTTTATATTTCCTTTTATTAAAATTTACATTCATAGAAATTTTAATAGTATAAAACGACATACAATTTTAAAAAAGAAAAAGTAACCTTGTTCTTTCTTTTATAGCATTCATGTATATCTGACATGCTAAATTATTAGATAAACATCACTATAATTTCTATTTAAAAAGTTATAATAGATAATAAATTTATTATTACGACAACTATGTAAGAGTTTGACTTATTACCACTTATATCAATACATAGATGTGTATATATATAAACGTATATCTTTTGCAATCTTGAATTATGTCAATTCTTATATTTAAGTAAATTTAAAATAATTAGTACATTATTTTTTATAAAAATAACAGTCAATTTGCTTCTAATATTCATTGAAGTAATTTAACTTGGTAATAATTTTTACTTGGTGAAATTGCATGGCTTGTTTTAGACTTGCTTCCTGGTTCTTGGTTATCCTACTTAGTTCTAGTATGCTTATCAGTTCACTCCTCTCTGAATTTCCAACGAGTTCTCATCCAAATTATTCTTGTATTCTTTCCCATTCAACCTATCTAATTGCTCATAGAATTACTCCTCTCAACTTTACTAACAAATTGACTCTATTCCAACTTCTCTTTGCTACTGCACACTTCTTTTTAGTACTTTTTCGCCATATTTTATTTAACCATTCATGCTAGTCCAAACTTTCTCTTTCTACGTTTCACCTTTTCACTTTTCTCCCATTGACAGTTGAAGACTTAGACTCAGAATTCTCGTGCAAGTTTAATAACAAAAGTTCTTAGCTCTAGGGTATAGGGGGTATAGGGGGACTCAACAACTAATCTAAAACTGCATTGTTGTCCTCTAGAGAAGTTGGATAATAATGCCTCCAATTGAGATACTGAAGGAGGGTGCATCTAGATGGGATACTACTCTTGTTGGCTTCTTTTTTTTTTAATAAAAGGCTCTCATTCCTAGTGATAAAAGCTTGAGCATAACTTCAATGAAGACAATATGGCCTAGTTGAGGTATTAGTAAATGAAGAAATATATTTCTCTTCAATTTTGGAAACTTAAGATCAAAAGATAATAGAGGTAGGTCCACAACATCTAAAACAAGACATTATTCATTCAGAGGTGGAGACTAGGATTAAAAATACATAATCTTAAATTGAACTAGGTACCAATTTAGAATAATATATACAATGTGCCTTAAAATTATTAAACCACCAAGAGACTTATCTATCTACCTAGTTATGTTGGAAACCAATATGCCTTGATGAAGATATAATATGTACTAAAATAATTATTTGTTCCATTGTTTGCATGTTAATAAATATCCATCATGATCTCCTTGAAGTAATAACATTGTTAAGACTAAGTGAGAGTGATAAGCTCTTTAAAGATTCTATCGTTGTTTATTAAACTTAGCGGCATGATTAATCCCTCTAATAGAAAATATGGAAACCAACTGGGAGAACGTCTATAAAAGGAGACTATCAAGAGTTAAAGCAAGTGAATTCAAAATCCTTTAGGAAAGAAAATGAGGAAAATATGATGGAAGCACCTATTTTAGTCTCTTAAAATTCCAATTTAAGTTCCACAATAGAGTATGTTAAAGCTTTTATGGCCCTAAATGTAGCTGCAAAGGGAGAAAGAGATCCCTCAAACTCTTTTGGTACAATGAGCTATCCTTAACCAGGTAAAAAGTTTTTTGGTCATGTTAATAATGTCAAAATTGTTGAACATAAAGGTAACTCAGTTGAACAAAATTTTAAATCTATTCTCTTTCTAATTATCAATCAGATTCTAGTCCTAGAAATAATTTCAAAATAGCTACCAGAAGAAATTCAAATGGAAAAAAGATGGGTTATATTCCCTCTCCCTCAATATGACAATAATCTCATAGAATGTAGGAGGGCTTAATTACCCTACAAAGCATCTAGCTCTAAGTATTATATTTATGAAAATAATTCTTTTCTTTTTATTTTCTAAAACAAAATTGAAAAAGTACAAAGGAAAACATTTAAAGAATCAATTAGCAAGTCATCACCAATTATCAAATTTATTATAATGGTATAATAGTTATTGCTTTTGATATTAAGAAGATTAAAATTCTACATTCTATAATAGCATATCAACCAATACATGTAACAGGTTAAGTTGAAGTAGGAACAAATTGAACTACAACTGATCTTCGTATATGCTTTTAATCCCATCTTTTAAAGGATCTCTCTTTGGATTAAGCTTAAAGGCCGCATGTGTTAACAATTAATGCTCCCCATATCTTCCTAGGGTATTTTAATGGCATGTTACATCCTTATGAAGTTAAGAGTAACTTTATATCAAGAATCACTCAGAGGATTTGAAAGAGCGTGGAAAATATTTGGGTTACTAATTTGAGTATAAAGGGAACTTCTATACATAGTGAAATAATAAAAAAGAAAGATTTTTTTTATGAAGAAGATAGATAGAGCATTGGTTGGTGATGAATGAATCTAAGCATTCCCTGAGAGTAAAACCTCCTTCAACAGTCCTTTTGTTTTTAGACCATCCTCCTGTATTAATGTAGATTATAAATAACATTATTAAATGAAAGTCCCTCTTCAAGTTGAATAACTGTATGATAGATATGGATGGATTTGATGAAGTATTACAAAGGGGTCTTAACCAAAATACTCTAAGGTCATAAACTATATATATGTATGAGGAAGTTTTTATAAACTAAAGGAGAAGCTTAACTCCCAACATTGAGAAAGTTCATATCATTACATAATTTGTCTCTAATAAAATAGAAAGGCTAAACAAAGCTTAATCCTAACTTTATCAAAATCCTACCAAATTATACCTCTAACTAGAGGGGAAAAAAAACTACAATTTAAAGTTACATTCAGGTAGTAAATATCAATCATTCCCTCATAATGTAAAGATATCGAATTCTTTATTTAAAGGAAGGTGATAAAAACTCCAGCTTATTTCAAAAATCAAGCTTTCAAGGAATAGTACTAACAGAATTGTTTCCTTAAAGAATGATACTGAAAGACTTATCTCCTCACAAGTGATCTTCATCAGGAGGAATTTTTTTTTCTCTAGCACTCTTGGATCCCCTACAAATGTAACTTCATCTGTTTAACTTATCAAGTCTATAATCTAATGATAGATCACACCTTATATGAAGATGAATTCCTTTCCAGGTCTTTCAAAGATGTAGGAAAAATCTGATTGTCTCTTAACCACAATAGAGCATCAGGCCTAATGTCTTAAATTCCTTCTTTTAAAAAAACTAGCCATTTTCCAAGAGCTTAGTGACTAAAGTAGCCCTTGAGTTCTTCAATTATAAAAAAAATGATGAAGTAGTTAAATAAGACTTTCATTTATCTCTTCCCTAAAGTTTAAGCTCCAAACACATTAAAGGAATATAAGCCAATTGCCCATTATAATACAATTTATATGATCATTTTCAAGCTCATTATGGATAGGTTGAAATGTATACTGAAATCATACATTGATGATTCATAGGTTGTATTCATTAAAGAATACAAATAGGGCCAAAATCTTGTTCGTATAGGAAATTTTTAAGAACTATAATCAGAAGTATGTAAGCATAAATTTTGCACTCAAAATTGATTTTCATAATGCATTTGACTCCATATATTGGAATTTCATCTTGAATACAATCAAGGCATTTAGTTTTTTTCCTAACTTTTGTTGGTAAGAATTTATAATGTATCATAACGGTGGCTTATAGTGTATTGGTCATTAGAGAGCTAACCAAACTTATTAAAGGGGCTAGGGGATTAAGGTAATGAGATGCCTTTTCCCCATATTTGTTTACCTTAATCATAGAGATACTTACTAAGGTTATCAAGCTGATTATTGGTTAGAACACGTAATTTAAGTTCCACTCCAAGTGAAAGAAAACTAAAAAGAATTAGTTTGTCTTTTGTAGATGACTTAATCTTGTTTTCTAAAGCTGATATAAGCTCTATAAGTGCATTAGTGACTAATCTAAACACCTTCAAAACGCCACTAAGGTCTCTACTCTTTAACACACTTGGGCATTCCCATCTTCTAAAAAAAACTAGCTTATATGGGACCTCAGCTCATTAATTATCTCCCGAATAGCATTCATATATATTGGCCATCCCACGTAATGTTCCTAACTACCATAGTTAAGATTATTGAGGAGATTTTTCTAGTAAGGTGATACTACTAAAGAATCTTAGGCTAAGGTAGAATGGACTGTGGTTTACTTACTAAGAAAGAAGGACAACTTGGAGTCATGCCATTGAAAAAACTAATAAACTATGAATGATCAAAAGGGTTTGGAGATTTCTCAATGATAAGCAATTTTTGTGGGTAAGATAAGTACATGCATACTATTTAGATGCGGTTTAAAGTTTAACCTAACATTCCGATAAGAGCCTGAAAGACTATAGAGCTTTAAAGATTACATCCAACTTGATTCAAAAGATGACCTCCCTTAATAAATTTCAATTTGATATTTTTTTAAATAAAATTTCAAGTTTAACATTAACCTATAAGCTCATATCATTTAAAATTTTTATTTCCTATGAAATCTATAATCTTCAAAACAAAACTATAATTAATTACAGTAATGTGTAAAATAATTTTAATAATCCATACAAATTTAAGCTGAGTAAATAAATCTAAAAATATTTTTAATAATTATGTGAATTTTATTTTTAAAAAATTTCTTTAGCTTGTCATTTTCAATGTAACAAATAATTAATTTTAAAATATAAACAAATTATATTATAATTATTGATATAAATAAGTTAGTTGACAATTTCTTTTATAATTAATAGTAATAAGAGATTCTATTATAATGAGTTTGAGAGATTTATAAGATAAACATATCATCTTTTCAACTAAACCAATGTATATTTTAAAGGTTAAATTAAATGCATTAAAGATAGTTTATAGATATTAAAGATATTTTTAACTTAATTTTTCAATATAATCTTGGTTAGTAAATTTATTTTTAAAATTCAAATATTTTAATTTTAGAATTTAAACTAAACAACGATAAATCAATTTATACCGATATATTATTACACCACTATTTCAATAAATTATTCACAAATTGTTAACAAGATTAAAGTAATTCTCATAAAGTAAAAGTTTACTTCCACTATCTTCCTTCTCCATGGTGGAACTAGATGGGAACAAACTTGCAAAAAAGTTAGAGTAAGAGGATGGTTAATTTTAGGGTTAAGTAATGCTGATTTTCTTGATAATTTAAACTAATTCCAAAACACCCTTATGATTTCATTTTGTCAAGGCTCCTCCATTGTTTTTTTTTCTTCCCCCTTATAAGTCTATCATGGTTTTTCAACCAACTCTTTTGTTTTGAAATATTAAAATCTAATCTTATGAATAATATTTGACAATTGACTCTGAAATCATTTCTATATGCTCAACAATAACACATTGACTGGTTTCAAAGTGACCTTTTTTGCCAAGGAAAGCCCCATTATTTAAAATGTTTTTCTTTGAGGCAAATTCCCACGTTTTATTTGACTATCCGACCAATCACACGAGTGCACTGCACCCCACGAACTAGAAAAAGAGGAAAGGAAATAAATAAAAACAGGAGATTTCCTGGAAATAGTAGGCGGATTTTTACCTTTTTGAAAACAAAGGTATATACTTTGAACTTTCGTACAAATCGGCACGCTTGTCATTATACAAGTCACCTCTCCCTGTCTCTCTCTATATATGTACATATTTTATAGGACCCTCATGGCCTTGCTTTTTATTTTGTGTTTTATTTCGTGTTCTTTAACAGAGAGGAATAAACATGGTGAGAGCTCCTTGTTGTGAGAAGATGGGATTGAAGAAAGGTCCATGGTCTCCTGAAGAAGATCAAATACTCATCAACTACATTCAACTTTATGGCCATGGAAATTGGCGGGCACTTCCAAAACAAGCTGGTAAATCACATCTTTATATCTTCGTGGCTTTGAAGCACAGAGTAGTGGGAGATATTAAAACAGCATACAGAATACTCATTGATATTTGATTTGACTTGAGTTCTGGAATTGGAATAGTCTTGGTTCTGAAACTTTGTCGATGTTTCACCTTTCTCTCAGGATTATTAAGATGTGGAAAGAGCTGCCGGCTGCGATGGATTAATTACTTAAGGCCTGACATTAAAAGAGGGAATTTCACCAGGGAAGAAGAAGAAACTATCATTCAATTGCATGGAATGTTAGGAAATAGGTACGAGTTCATTGAATTTTCAACCTATGGAAACTATTAACCTTGCTAGACTACTCTGTGGTTGCTAAACCGTTATATACCAATTGCAAGAATGATAAAAGAACACCCACAACATGAAATGGGTTCCTGAAAACGATGATTTTCAGTGTTGAATTACTCCAAGAACTTCTATAATGGCTAGGCAAATTATCGTCTGCTTATACGATACGTATGTAAGGACAGTACGCATGTGATCAATCAACTTGTCGTTTTTATTTCCTGGAGAGTGATGATGCGTTTGCTAAAAAGTTTTAACTCTCATTTTTTAAAACTTCAGACAACAAGATTGGCTCGTCAATTTATGCACGTATCAAAACTAACATCACGATTGGCATTTTTTTTTAAAGATTTTAATATCCTACAAATGAATACAACTAACATGACTTTCACTTGTCTTCTTCCACAGATGGTCTGCAATTGCAGCAAGATTACCGGGACGAACAGACAATGAAATTAAAAATGTATGGCACACCCACTTGAAGAAAAGGCTAAAGCAGATTCACTCTGCTCCACAAGTTAAGCAACGTGCTACAAACACGTTCAAACTTAAAGAGGAATCTAAACCTGAAACCCTATATCCGAACTTGTCGTCAAATCTGCCAGAACCCGAGGCTAGAGATTCTTGCGAACCAAGCTCTCCACAACGATGTTCGAGTGACATCTCCTCCTCCGTCACCACAATAGATACCACCTATAATAACACGTACATGAAGGTCGAAACGTGGGACTATTTTCCGGAAATGGAAGAAAATTTCTTGCCAGAAGTGTTGTCCACAAATTTCTGGCCAGAAGTGTTGTCCACTAACAATCCTAGCGTAATTGGAGCTGCCCCGCAAGTCAATGACGATTTTCTGCTTTCTCCACTAGTAAACGCCATGGAACCAGTCCATGCCAACAATTCAAGTACATACGAAACAATGGAATTCTGGCATAACCTTTTGACCGGAGTTGGAGAACTGCCTGAATTATCAGAAATGTGATCAATGTAGTTCTTTTAGTTAGGTTTTTCTTTTCTTTTTTATGGCTATTTCTTTTTGGTTTCTAAGATGACAAAAATGACTATAAACTACTACTCTTCACAGGAGAAAAACAATGCCCACATGTACTTTTCCATCTTGTCGACCAGAATCAAATAAGCAAGTCCTCTTCAATGAAAGCAAACTTAGTTTTGTAAAATGATCAATTTAGTTCTTTCAGTTTGGTTTTTCTTTTCTTTTTTATGCCTTTTTTTTTTGGTTTTTAAGATGACAAAAATGATTATAAACTACTACTCTTCACAGGAGAAACAATGTCTACATGTACTTTTCCATCTTGTCGACCAAAATCAAATAAGCAAGTCCTCTTCAATGAAAGCAAACTTAGTTATGTAAAATGATCAATGTAATTCTTCTAGTTAGGTTGTTCTTTTCTTTTTTATGCCTTTTTTTTTTTGTTTTTAAGATGACAAAAATGACTATAAACTACTGCTCTTCACAGGAGAAAAACAATGTCCACATGTACTTTTCCATCTTGTCGACCAGAATCAAATAAACAAGTCCTCTTCAATGAAAGCAAACTTAGTTGTGTGAAAAAACTAAAAAGCTTCCAATTAGATAACTCGTCTACTAATATAAAATTGAATAATCTCTTTTTATTATTATTAGATTATATGTCACATTTAGAAAATTTGTATCGAAACATGGTCATTTTCGATAATTAAGGGTATATTCGAATTTTAACTCTAGAGGATTTGATACTTAATTTTGATCAATTTCAATCATTCTATTATGATAGGAATCTATGAACTCTCTTAAACAAAGCATAGTAAGCATACACAACTTGCATGTTCTCTTGCTTCCTTTTATCATCTACGTCAGTATATATTATTTTATTTTTTAAAATTTAATTGAACAGTTAGTTTGATAGTGAAATAGTCTAGACTCAAGTTCATTCTACCTCCACGTGAAAGATTAATTTACAATAAGGTAATGAAAAAGTTCTAACACATGTATTTTGAGTGACCAACCTTTTAAAACCTTTATAATTCAGTTCAAAATATTAGTTATTGCTGATTTTGCTAATAGATGAATCTCCACGTACCATTTAATAGACATACCAGAATATCAAAAATAACCTTTTGAACTAAATTGATAAGGTTTTAAAATGTTGGTCACTTAATTAAAAATTTTGAAAACTTGGGCACTAAATTGAAAAAAATCTTAAAAGATTAAATACTTTTGAATATGTTATCCCTATTTTCTTCGCTGAAATTGTACTTCTCATTTAGTCGTTACAACTAGTACATATGTCTAAACTGAATGAAATATTATTATTCATTTAAAACACAACAACCATAAACTAAATTACAAAATTTGTGAAGCATATTGCACTTTACAATTTAACATTACCATTTATTCTAATCAAATATGTTGCTTTCTCGTTTAAATTAATATATCTTTGTAAGATTATTGCTAGTCCATAATTCTAAAGAAATTCATAAGAAGGCTTTAAATTTGAAAAGCAATTATGATTTTCCAGGATAACTTTGAGAAAAACATAAAAAAAAAACTAATTAACTTATAAGAGTGTTAAACCTGTAAGAATATACCACATTCAACCTTAGGAATAATGTATCTTAATTATTAAATGAAAATATCATAATGCAAGTAAATGAATTATAATACATATATAAGGGCATGTTATTAGAAGTTATAATTTTTTTTAAAAAAAATTGAATGGTATATTACTTTAGATAAAACTATTACACTGTTGCAACTAATAATGAGTTCAAGGCTATATAAGCCTACCATTCAATTACAGAGTATCTAAAGGATTCAAGAAGTGAAGATTATAAAACTAAATCATAATTGAGATCATTGAATCACAATCGTCATCTGTTCTTCATGTCCAAGGATAGGGAACGATGTGCTTGTTTAGCAAATATACCAGCTCTGATATGATTAATTATTATGTGCACCAGCTGATATTTTTCTTCCTTCTTTTTAGTAAACCTATGTCGATTTCTTTCTTTCCAGATGCTATAGATGGTTATGGTGAAAGCTGTTGTATAGAGAGCAACATTAGGCATTCCTTTCTTGGTTTTACGAATAATCCACCGCTGTACATTTGGTCAATCATATCTATCAGAATGTGATGATAACATACATAGGAGTTAACTCCATAAAGCCTTAGAATAGCTACAAATGAAGAAGAGGCGATCACGCTACTCAACTGTTGTATTATATAATAAGCACAGGTCATTAGCTCTACTTTGCCATTACCAGAAGTTATTGTGATGAAAAACTAACAATTTTTAAAAGGAGAAATTTATTCTGTTAAAGGCTAATATTATAGATACAAGTAGGAAAACAATAGGTAAGAAGATTTTAAAAAACTCAAACTATCGAAAAATAGAGAAAAAAGAACCAAAATGATCTAAAATTTACCTTAAGTATTACTCATTCATCATTTGTACAATTTTTTGGAGGAACAATAAATAGAATTTTCATTAGTAAAAATGACTGTAGATGGTGTTTATATATGACAACTAAATAAAAATCCTGATAGAACTTGCCAAAAGCTTATATGCTTTGCACCAAATAAGAATTAAGCCTCATTTAAAAAAGAGTCTGCTATAAGAACCACTGATAAAAATAAATGACATTGTTTAACAAAAGTAGGTTTAACCAGATGGTGAGTACAATTTTTTATTCACATGTGTGCATTCAGTCAATATTCCACCATGCTTTTGTCTGATCAATTAGGGGAACTTTATGCATGTGAATGGCAAGATGAAGTCTCACCTGTCCTAGTAACTATTTATGAATAATCTGCTTGTCCTCTCTTGGCTTTTGAAAGCTCTACTAATCCTCTCGTCCCAAATAGTAGTGATTAGGTATGATAATCTTACCCTAAAGATCCATTTTTCTTCTGATTATCTATATTGAAAATTTATGGTCTAGTCAATTAGATATTGAAAGCTATTAGGTATACTACCTACTAAACACCTCTGACCTAACTCATTTAATGTCCTACTTGAAAAGGGGCATTAAAAGAATATGTGATCAATTGATTTTGGGTTAGATTTGCATAGATAACATCAATTAAGGATACATAGGAATTTTTGTAGCCTGTCGATGGTAGGGAGTTTTCTTTTAACTGCCAACCACCAGTATATGGTAGACTTTGGTTGCATGTATTTAGTTATTAATTTATACCATGACACCATCAATTATGCTTCCCACTACAAAAATCTAGTTGTTTTATTAGAAAATTCCCCATTCCTTGTATGTATCAATCTCACCTCATTTTCTTTTCCAAGCTTCAGTGGTAAGGTAACTAGATGTGCCACCAAATTATCATCTATTATCATGCTAGATAGTAGTTCTTTATTCTACAAGGCCTGCTTGACATTGATGTTCATCTAGAGACAATCCTTCAGTTGAGATAAGGCAGGTAGGCATTCCATAAGACCATATTGTGACCAATTATCATACCAGGAGGAAATCTTATAACCATCCCTTGTTTTATGAGATGACTGTCTTATAGTACTTTTTAGATTATAAGTTTTCTGTATTGTTGAGGATGTGCTTCTAGGACATTGCATACTCCATAGTTTGCATATTTAATGTGATAACAGTGAGTCCATTTAGCCTATAGAGATGTTTTGTCCCTAACCAATCTTGAGGTTCTCTTTACTAGCTTGGTCAGATTTATAACCTTTATAGGAATCAATCCTACCCTCCTTATTCTTTTGGAGCATACTCTTCCATCCATTTAGCTTTTTCTTTTCAAATCTTCTTGTTTCTTCCTTTCCATATAAAGTTCCTTAGGTTTTATCTATTTCCTTAATTACCATACTAGGTAATGCAAGATGTGAAGCCTAATAAAGACTTATAAAATTCAAGACATATGAGATTAATTGTAGCCTTGCTGCTATAGATATAAAGTTAAATCTCTAACATCCTATTTTAGCTTCAAATCTTTAATAGGGGTTTGAAATCATTATATGAGAGCTTAGATGAAGATGTGGGAATCCCAAGGTATGTAAGAGGTAAATTCAGAGGTTTGAAACTTGTTAGGGTGGAGAACCAATTAGTATAATGAGATGCACAAGTCGAAAGTTATGTTCAACTTTTCTTCATATTAATCTATAAACATAAGATCTTAGAAAACATTTTCAGACAACTCATCAAGGTCATTATTGTGAGATGATCTACCTTTGAAAAAGGAAAAAATCATCAGCATAATTTAGGCATAATATACCGTTCCTCCTGTATCTAGCGTGGAATTTAGAAAACTTATTTCTCTTAACTACTCTAATTAAGAGTTTATTGAGAACTTCCATACCTAGTGAAAACAAATATGGAGAGATTGGGTCACCCCACCTCAAGCTCTTTATGCCTTTGATTATCTTCGTTAGCTCCCTATTAATCAAGATGTTTTAAGAGGCCCTCATAATGCACTGTTCAATCCAATCAATAGAGATAATTGGAAAGCCATAAGCCTTTAGACAATTTATGATAAATTTCTGTTCTTTTGAATGATATGCCATTCGAAAGTTGACTTTAAGTGCATAATTCATACTACTTCTGCTTTGAGTGTGGTTCATGAATAATTCCTCCATAAGTAAGATATTGTCTCCAGCATATCTTCCAGGACTCTAAGCTCTCCGCTGATAACCAATATGAGTCGGTAGAATATTTTTAATCATTTCAGTAAGGATTTCTTTATATAATTTTGTAAATCAAATTGTAACAAACTATAGGTCTGTGATCCTTTCATGTTTGTTGTTGGCACCTTTAGGATCAAAGTTATATAATTTCTATTTATCTCCCTTGATAACTTCCTTTTCTTGAAGAATTCCCGAATTATGGATACTATTAGGTCCCTAATCATATTCCAAGTTTTGTTTTGAAAAACTAAGATGGTCATAATGTCTAGTCCTAGAGCCTTATTAGGGTTTAAATCTTTGGGAAAATTTTCAATTTCCATTTTGGTTATTTTCTTATAAAGAACTTTCTTTTAGCATTAGACAAATGATCATATATAATTTAATTAATGAGATGATCTGATTAAGTAGCTTCTGTAAGAGTTCCAAAAGCACTAGAAATGTAACGCCCCAAATTAGGGGTTAGAATAGTAAAAGAAGTTATGACAAATTACGTTTTGCTCTGTCTTATTGATTATGTACGTATTTGTACTTCAGTATTTTGGCATGCATTCATGGCATTTTCCGGGTACATTGGTTTAAT